>OENM01001694.1:0-28455 GCA_900239745.1 Rotaria magnacalcarata | reverse complement strand
ACATCGGTGCAGTGTATGACAACATGGGTGAATACTCAAAAGCACTTGAATTTTACGAAAAAGCAAATAAAATCTGGGAAATATCTCTTCCTCCGAATCATCCCAATTTGGCTACTTCCTATAACAACATCGGTAGAGTGTATGACAGCATGGGTGAGTACTTGAAAGCACTTGAAGTTTACGATAAATCACTCAAAATAAAAGAAATATCTCTGCCTCCGAATCATCCCGATTTTGCTCAATCCTACAACAGCATCGGTATGACGTATTATGGAATGGGTGAATACTCGAAAGCACGTTACTATCTAGAAAAAGCACTTAGTATTTATCGAAATTCGCTTCCTTCAACTCATCCTCTAATTAAAACGACAATTGATAATATAGCAGCAGTGAAAAAGAAGTTGTAAATGTTTGTTTTCTCTAGTATTTACTCAAATAAATTGTTTTGATAACTATTGATTATTTACTATTCGCGTGGACGCGCGCGCGACCAGAAATGCCTGTTGTGTATTCAGATACGGATACGCATAGATCGGATCACACCGGACTGGTAGGGCAATGAACGTAGGTATCCCGTCCGTACGACGTCCGGGACCATATGCGCATAATGCAGACCTTCTCGAGTACTGCACTACTTCGTCGCAACAGAGTGACACGAAGAATCTATCTGGGTCAGGCAACGAAACCGCTCTGGCAGGCTATCATATAGAACAAAGGAATTAGTGAGATAATACGAACCTCTCTCTCGTCTGTTGATAATATAATTAAATGAGCATCCTAAAACATAATTTAATATCTAAAATGAAAAAGTGAATTTTTATTGATTAATATATATGAATATAACACTATAAACAAGAGAAGAAATATGTAGTTTATTTATATTAGATAAAAAAGAAAATTAATAATAATAGAAAATTGTACGTCTTGAAACGAAGAAGAAGATCGAATGAGTATGTTATACAGAAGCATGATGCCAACATAATAGAAGATCTAGAACGAAAAAACAGATACAAGTAAATCAAATGAATATAACATTATTGCTGTTGATCGATACGCGAATACAGTCTAAACAAAAGTGAAGAGAGAAAAAATGAATACATAGTTTATTTATGTTAGATAGAAAACATGACTAGATAATTGTAAGTTGCACCTCTGAAACGAAAAAGGGAAAATCTTATTTATTTTAAATATTACTTATAGATCCTTATACAGTTTAATTCGTAACCATTTGTCAAGCATTCCAAGCACCATAATAGAATATCTAGAACAAAAAAGGAAAGAAGTAAATCTATAAAAAGATTTGATATAATAATAAATTTATCTTACAATTCACCACAGCACAAGCCAAAACAAGAAACGAATAGTGAACAAGTATTCTAAACAATAGAAGTAACAAAAATTGAATATATAGTTTATACAGGTCAGATAAACAATGAAGTGTAATTTGTATAATTGTAACTTGCAACACTGAAATGAAAATAAAATATTGAATACTTACTTACACTTATTTTACTAGGTTGATTGTTTATGCCCAGGACGATGATTCCGGGGTTCGGATCCTCCAGGAACCATAAGGAAAGGGCCTTTTTTCCCGCTAATTTCGCTAAAAGGCACAGTGTTTCCGTCTGGAAACTCCCGGCAACTGGAAGCAGTATTCCGGACAGGAAAGCACCGTACCGGATCCATAGCTTTCCAACAAAATCCACTTGACAGGATCCATCCGGAAACTACCATATACGTGACGAACTCCTTCAGGAAACTACCATATTCGAGACGGACTCCTTAAAGAATCTTTCAGTATCCGGTCTGACATCGTCAAGAACTACACATATCCACACGGCAGCACACCCAGGAGGAAGACTACTGTGGCCATAAACGGTCGTATACGGTCGTTAACGGTATTTTCACTATCATGTACACCCAGGTCAATCAATCCTACAATAGGATGTGATCGGAATCCCAGTTGGCTACCGGGATTGAAATCCAATGGCATCCTACAACAGGAACCACACCGGTAACAAGCATCACTCAACTATCGGTTCCCCGGCACAATCGATGATGCCATATTCGCATTCGTCGACCTCGATAACCTACTACAAACTTACCTCAGAATTTAGCTCGGAGTTGAAATAAAAAATCTACCCTTACAGCTTTTGAATTTCTGGTGGGCGCAGTTTCTGACCAGCTCGATGTGCTCGTGAGGATATGGCGTAGTGAGCGACCGGTATGATTTGGTCGAAGCTCACTAACATTAGAGTGTAGCGTGACGAATTGCTGCTGTCGGTATGTGTCGGGTCTCTTTGATTGGGAGATGGGTTTGAAATATCATTGTGGAAGCGGGTTGAATAGCGATACGGTTTGCAGAGATGTCGTTCCAATTTTGGAATTGGCGGGAAATATGTTGGAAACGTCGGAGGGACTCGTAGGGAAAACGGCGTAAATATTCCGTCGGAGATCCACTCATTTCCAAGTGTTTCCGTCCCGGGACGTGTACTTGGATCACAAAAGGATGGTGCTGGATTTTTTCCTGAAATTTTCCCGGTGTTTCCATTGGAATATGAGTGGAAAGATGTTGGGAAAATCCGTTCCTGAATACTACGGAACCGGTCGTTTCCGTGCCGGATTGTTCGACCTGGGTAAATTCCCTTTCGTATGTAGCGTTGGAGAAGGTAAAAGTATTTAGAGTCATACTTCATCGTCGTGGCAGTATAAATAGTCAAATAGCTATAATTTTATATTTGACAAAAAAAAAGTTGATTATTTCATTCTGACAACTATTAAAAATACAAATAAATTTCATCTTTTTCATTATCTGTTCATTACTGTTGTTTTTAAATATAGAAACTAATTGTTCGAGTTCCATTAAATTGTTCTTACACGTAGAAATGACTCATCTATTAGAAGATCTAATCTTCTGTTGATAATTGAATCATATATTTGATACAGCATGATAGTACAGCAGATTTTCTTTGTTCCGTTGTTGATTTCTGTTCGCCAAAATTTTTGTGATGTATCATAATTATTTTCAGGAAAATAAGCAGGAAGCGAAATGTTTCATTAATCATATCAAGATTTAGTTGAAAAATAAGTCATAAACGTTGAGCAATTTTTGTATACATGTAAAATATATCATCTAGAAAATAAATCATTATATTTTTTAATAAGAATAGCCTTAAAATAAATCAAATTTATGTCTTCTTAGTGAAATTATTCAAAAGTCAAACTTGAACACTTAAGAGTACACGATTTGTTATTATACTTAGGGCGTACCAAAAGTAGTGACGCCAGCCCTATAATATTTTGCAGAAGGCTTCAGAAATTTTTTTTTCTATATATTCTGAAAGCCCAGGTCGTGCTCTATAATTCTAATATATTTCATTGTTCTTCAGCTGATTCGATAATCATGAAGTTTCGATGTTTTAAGGTTCGTATAGAGTTTATTAGAAACGGACAGAAAAATCAAATACCTTTGAATTAATCGAAAGGTATCACGTTTTGTAGAGAATTTTTTCTGATCATTTTCATTAAAAAGCCTTTAGGGTTTCACGCCAAAATGGTGGAGTTAGCATAGAAATACCAAATCAACAGTTAAAAAAATTTTCAGACTTGTGGTCTCCTAAATACCACACGCATACGACTCAACGAGAAACAAATGCCATTTTTGGGCTCAGTTTTTTATGGCTACACCGTGGTGCGATCGAGTTCGTGGTGATTTTGTGGTCTTGTAATTATAAATTTGTACAAAGTAGGCGAATTTGTGTGGAGGCGCTCTTAACACATCAAGCCCCCGGTCGAAGAAAAAGATAAGTAAACGGTCGTATGCGATACAAATATGATCCGTTTTACGGGCCGTATTTTCCCCGTATAACAGGGGCAGTAATACGACCGTATGTTCTATAGAATACGATAATATTACGCCGGCTTTACGAGGTTTTACGGCTGATATACGGTGTCCGCGCATGACCGCAATACTGCCCCTGTTAAAACGCCTTAATACGGCTTAAAACGGCCGTTTTGCGATGGAATACGATGCAAAACGACCGTTTACGGTAATGTTACGCCGACTTACGGTGGTCCGTTTCGATCGACCTGGGTTATCTTTTCTTAAATGGTTCAGTAGAATTGCTTTAGTAACTTATTCGATACGCTTGTATATGATATTAATTAAAAATATTTTGACTAAATATTAATTATCAATCACGAGAAACAATATTAAGATGTAATTATACACAAAAATAAACGAAGAAAAAAAATTGTTCCGTTCGAATGTTCACTGAAATAATATAGAATGAGAATAACCGACGTAAAAATTGTTCTCTATGATCGAGATATTCTTTTTATAATCTCAAAAATTTCATTTATAGCTGTATATTGACTAAGACAAAATATATGCACTGATCTGTATGTATTTTTGAAAATAAGAAAATAAGTGTCATCATACATTCGAAAACAGTTTCAACTGTAGCTAAAAGAAAATCATTATCAATACGAGCATAAAAGAAATCCTTTGAAAAATGATTAAGTATTATAAAAATCAAATTTATTTGAGTAGCTTCAACAAAACAATCTCCGTCGATGCGTTCGTCATTTTCTTCTGCTATAGCTAATTCATCTGAAGCATTTTTTAGTTCTCGATTGATTTCCTGTGCTTTTTTACAGTTCAATTATTGTAACTAAAAATAATAATCAATATAGATTGCAAAGAAAAAAAATACACAATAATGAACGGCGGTCATCATTTGTTTATAATTGAATTCAACGGAAGTTTTGTTCAAATTATTGTAGATAAGAAATTTATATCAAAGCTTTCTACGTGTTCATAGGATAATTGTTAAAATTTATTGAAGCTTCGTTTTTTAAAACAAATGAAATATCAAATATAATCACATGCATTACCAACTTTATCAGTGTCTAATGTCTTAACGACAACTGCAAATGATGCTCGATGGATGATCAACGTTCGTAGCTTTTTAAAAATTTCTCTACCTTTCTTTTTCAATGAGTCTAATTTACTTTAAATCAACATTTATTTTCATAAATTCTGAAAAATAATGCACTTTTACAATTATTCCTACAGAGTTTCAATTTATATGATGATAGCGATGAAAATATTTGAGTAAATGAAGCTCAGTGATTATATTTTTAAGTTGAAAATAATCATAATTTATGTTTATTTTCAACTTAACCATGTATAAAATGTCTGGATTAACATGAAAATGCAATGAACAAAGTATTTAGGAGTCACTGTTACGTCTAAGGGAAAGAATAAAAAAGAAATAGCAAAGGTTTCTAAATCTAAACATACCTTAGATTTCGATAACAAAATCAAAAAACCCGAAACATCGTTAAGAAATAGTTCTTTCAATATAGTTTAACTTGTCTGCATATAAAATGAAGAACTATCAAATTTTTCAACGCAGTCTATTCTCGACTATATTCGAAACATCAAAGCATGATGAAAATATCAGTTATTTAATATTGTATCTAATCCGTTGTTTTCATAGTTTGACTCAACTTCGTTTTTGCGAATGAAAAATGACTCAAACTCATGCAAATGAATAATATAAATTTATGTTAATACAAGAAAATGATTAACAAGAAAATATTTTTAAACAAAAGCAATTATTAAAGAAAATAGAACATGATTGTAAAACAATGGATCAAACATAGAAGAATAACTTAAATTTGATACAAAAATAAAGAATTCTCGTTGAATAAAACAATGTTTTCATCTATTTCATAAATATTTATACTGCTAGAACAAGAATGAGTTTGAAACGCTTAAAAATATTCTTAGAGAAAATTTTATGCACACTAATAAATATAAAATACTATCATCGGCTTTCTTGTTTATTTGGATACAAATGTAGAACTTCAAATCTAAAAAGAAATTAAAAATCATGAACAGGCGAGTATAGAATGTTGCTGTTTAATCCATAGCATTACAAATCAAATTTATTTGCAAAGCCTGATAACTAAAATAGATGAAAATTAGATGAATCGATACAATAATTGTAGCTCTATTCAATTATATATTAGTGGGAAAGATTGTAGTGATTAGACGAGTATAATTCACTCGATGAAAATTATTAATTGAACTTTTCATGAGGAATATACCACTGAAACTTTGAACTTGATAACTGCAGTTAAACTCGTAACTAAACACGCATAATAATACACAATGTAATATAAGGAGAGCTCCATCTCTCAGAAAAGCATGCGCTTGACTCACACCAAGTTACATAAAAGAAAAGAAAACTCTAGGATATCGTCTACACACCATAGAACCAAGTTCTTTCTTATTGCAACAACAAGTTGTAAGATAACCGTATCATAGTGACAAAACATAAGGATGATATGGCAAATATCTGTATCTTTAAAATAGAAAAGCATGAAGTCAGATGTTGTGAACGAAGAGACACGAATAAAATTTTCAATTCCTTTCAATGGATTGTAATTATTTTACATTCTATCTCTCCATGGATAGATAATATCGTGATGCAATTAATCTATTGTAAAGGTTGTGGGTGTGAGCGTTATCTTTCAGAACACCCACACCCGACATGCATAAGGGGAGAAGAAAAATACAATTGTAGGAATTTCAATTGGACATCGTTTCATATAGATGTCGTAGAAAGAAAAATCTCATTCGATAGCGATGCTACTGAAATCTATTCAGTTGCTAGGCTTCACTTTCATTTGGATTTTTAAAATGTCGAATGGCATTATTATTCCGTTCGATTAATATTTATTTATCGAATGGCATTATTATTCCGTTCGATTAATATTTATTTCGACTACCTGCATGATTAGCATATTCATATTGAAATTCATCTTGGTTTCAATGATTTTCTTTCAAAAGAGTCGTCTGATGAAGATCAATTTCTTAGTAATTTATTAATTGCGCAAAATCAAATGGAACACTATTTCTTCTTTTGCCACGTGGTTCAAAGAAGAATTGATCGATCTCATTGTTATTCTCAATATGGTTTTAAAATAAATTCATAGTAGAAGACGATTTAGAAAAAAGTACCTCTTTGATAAAGTAAATTAGAAACGACAGATAAAATACGATCAATAGGAATATAGAATTTTTTGCAAAATAATTTAAAAACTTGATCTTTTATTCTAGATGAAAAGTGCACGAGATCGTGACTATATACCTGTAAATACAAATGTTGATGAACAAACAACTACACTATCATTTAAACCTCATATAACTCAACGTCTAGCTCTACTAGAACATCCAAAAACCTCTCTTGATCATGAAATACTTCATACATTAAGAGAATCCTACGATGATCGTTCATCGCCAACCTCACGATCAGGAGCATTGAGTAATCTTGATTATGCTCTTTGGCTTGAAGCTGGTAAACATTCACATAAGCCAACATATGCGAAAAGTCTTGATGGAAAACCACCGATTAATTACAATATATGGAGAAACTATCGTCATTATTATGCAGGTATAAATAGTAATAGTGCACGTCGTGCCAATGGTCAATCGCGATTAAATGAAGAAGCAGCATTTAAATATCCAATTATTATTCCAGCACCGTCACAACTTGGTGAAAACCATTTAAGACAATATTTTGAAGCCAATAAGAAAGGACTTTTTCAAAATCAATCTCATTTTCGAATGGCACTTATTAAAGCTGATAATGATGAAAGAATGTTACGCATGTTAAGTTTGAAAAGTCAGCAACGAAATCCACCTGCGTCATCAGGTAAAACAAAAGCACATGATTTCATGCATACACTAAGAAGAAATTCCATATGATTTTCTCTTGATAGATATTGCTGAACCATCTCGTCTATCAAATTCTTCCGCTATACGTAAACAATCTTCAGCATCAACCGTTCGCAGTCGTCATCCACCACCACAAAACTCTCTAAATGTTTCACCAGAATTTCAGCCACGATACAAATATGGTAGCGGCAAAAAATTTGTCATGAGAGATAATCATCCATCGATGGAAAAATTAAAATTTGAACAGGAACTTAAAATGGCTATTAGTTTTCATCGTGAGCTCAAACGAACAAAGGAAGGCAACGAAAAAAGTCTCTATGCTCGTCATCAACCGGTTTAATGCATTTCAAAACAAAATTAACTATGATTTCATTTTTAATCTGTAGTTGTCATGATTTTTTAATATGTTTTTTGTTTTTGAAAACTAATATTTTTTGATATTTATACATACGAAGGAATAAAAAGATTTTATTTTTTTTCAGATTCGTTAAACGACGAAAAAGAAAGAAACAAAAACAAAAACAAATGGATGTTGCAACACTTTCAAATAAATTAAACGAAACCACAGGCTATGTTGTTCGACCGAATTTCGAAGAAAAATTTCGTTCGACAAAAGTACAAGAAATTCTTTATTCGTGCATTAGTGATGTTCTTGGCGATAAAAAATTCGAACAAGATGCATGCGCAGAATGGACTAAAGCTGGTATGTTATTTATTTGAAAGATTTTCTATGAAAAGTATTGACACGTTCGAAACGTCAACTTTGTAGACCGAACAAACTATATAACATGATAGATGATTCTATCATACGACACCATTAATAGACGAGATGAAAAATGAGCATTGGTACTCTTTTTTTTTCTTTTTTGTTCAAGTCCGTCTTTTCTATTGAGTACATCGGTATCAAAATTTAATACGATCGTATGTATTGATTTCAATTCGTATATTCATCTGCAATCATATGACGCATTCAAGATCATATTTTCTAGACTAAAAGTTAATCCAATACTCTTCATAATCACCAAACGATTATGAAAAATCAAATTCATATAGTTTAGAATAAGCGAGTAATTTGATATGATGAATTGATTGACGACTTTTTTCTTGAAATAAACGTTGAAACTATGTCTGATATAGTTCTTTATTAACAATAGTTACAGTCAACATTCGCGACCGTCTCAAAGCAGCAAATATGAAATTTGATCGATACAAGTTTATTGTTCAATGTGTTATCGGTGAGAATAAAGGACAAGGTGTTAAATATGGTTGTCGATGTTTATGGGATTCCGATACCGATGGTATGGCTGAATATGTTTATTTAAATGAGAGCCTTTTTTGTGCTGTAGCTGCTTTTGGAATTTTTTATTATTAGTGTTTATTTTTTCTTATTGTTTCATTTAAATTCATTTAAAATAATTCTTTATTCAATGAAGTGAATAAATAAATAAATAAATACATATATATATATAAAAGCAAATATCCAATGGAATAGAGTTCATCAGTGTCATTTATCATTAAAGGTTAACCGCATAAAAACAGAAAGGAAGAAGAAGAAACAGACGAAGAAGAAAAAGGGATCTACGTGCTCAATTTTGATAGTAGTAATTCTGTTTTGTAATTTCATGTTAATAAAGTTTAGAAGACGAGAGAAGAAAAAGACGAGAAGAATAATTTGTCGTGCAGTTTTTTTTCTCTCTCCCTAGTTCTGTCTCATTCATTTGCACAAGTATAATGAAAAGGATATCAATATCACATAAAACCGGCACAATTCAGAGAAACGAAAGAGAGAGAGAGAGAGAAAAAAAATGAGAGGGATAGAGAGAGAAAGATTGCAACGCACATAAATAATGCCAATTTTTCTCTTGCTCTGTTGCATATTTATATAATCTGATAAGAACATAAGTGGTAGGTAAGAGAGAAGGTCTCGAGATTCGTACAGAATAAAATGATGGATTGAATAAGAGGAAATTTAATCGGTGGAATAGAGAGAGAAAAAATTGTTTATTGCAGCTGTTCGTTATTTTTAAAAATTACTTGCTAGCGTTGATCTCTCGTTAGTACTAGTTACAAAATTTAAGCACGTATCTAAGTGTATATATTAAAGTAATGCAGCTCATAAAAAGAAAGGATTAAAGCAACTAGCAAATATGTTGAGAAATGGTTAATTCTGTATTATAAGATAGAGGTTTTCGATTTTTATCGTTTCATAAACATACTGATTCAGGTAAAAAGAAAAAGAAAACATATCGAATGACACTTCCATGGAACATACGAGCACGACACAGATGTCAACGAGAGAGAGAGAGAGAGAAAAATCAACTGCAATAAACTAGGCAAATACAAGTTTATAGTGTACACACAGCTGACTTGATTTCGGCTGAGACAATCACAATCACCCCATAGTCATGATAATAAAACTGCATACATACATACACTAAGCTCTCTCTCTCACGATGACAATAAAAATGGGCGCAATATGTTAGCGATATAAACCTCTTTGTTATGAGAAGTATAGAGTAACGAGAGAACGAAGTATTACACGAGCTGCCATAAAAAGAATTGAAATAGTATTTTTAGTTTGCCTTCTCTTTTTCTGTCTGGCTCTCTATTTCTTTCTCTCTCTCTCTCTCTCTCTCTCTCTTTTTTCATACCTCTGTAACTTTTCGTTTTGCAGCTTGATCAAGAAGTAAAATGTGAATATAAGTCTCATTCGAATAGCATTTTTTTAATGTTATCAATGACAATCGATATTCAACAATTGGTAACAATCGCATGCTTACAACATGAATATGGCTTCGAACTTGTAAGTTCTATTTTGATACAACATGTATGTAAATAATCTTAACGTTTGATTGTTCGTGCCAGGCAGTGCTTTTGCACGAGACTAACAAAATACTGTAAATGCATTGGTCTGGTACGAACCAGCAAGACGATTTCATCATTACATTCTATTCATTTACATGTTTTTCTTTACTTGTTCATTATTTTAATATGAATGATCGATTTAAATTTTTATTGTCTTCACTAGATCGATCTGCATATATATCCCCTTACAGTCTTCTAATGCATTGACACGGCAATTCAAATCATTTACATATAGTCTATTTGCTAATGTATCAAACAAAAGAACTTCTAATGTTTAGTTAATGAAATGAGCAGAGAGTTGGCGCCTGATAGAAAATGGGTAACATTTGTATTCGTAGCACAAATCATCTTCCTATTTCTTCATTCAATCACGACAAACAATCGAATATTGACGATATGAAATCACCAGAAACGAATTCATTATCATCAAAAATCATACAGTATGATGATGTTTGCATTGGGAACGATTTGAATGATCAGCAATGGACATTTGATAGAAAATGGCATGACGATCTAATCTATTCATAATAATAATAAAAAAAAGGAAGAAAGTTCATTGATGTATTATTTCTCTTTTCTTTTACATATTGAAATCACCGTTATTCTACTATTAAAATGTAATAAATCTGTCGAGATTTTATGAGAATATTCGTATTTTCTTATCAAAAAGTAAATATTGATAATTCTCCATCATAGATTTATCAAACTTCTTTTTTACTGAAACACACATATGATGAATTTGCTGACTTTATTGTCTAAAGTCATGACAACATAGAGGAAAAAAATTCTTTTATGTAAATATTAAAAGCACAAGTACTTAAAATCAAGCAATGGTTAAATCATCAGAAAAATAGAGTATAATTGTTGGACAATTTTCATTATCTGATCTCCATCCATATTGATCATGAAAGCATTCTTCATTGGGCATACCATTGCCTGTCAGAGTCTTATTAAAATCAAGTTTTTTACCATCGTATTGCCATATATAAGAAAAACCATGTGAATTATGTTTTAAGAATTTCTTTGCTATCTGTCCGATCGTTTCTTCTTCCGCTATTTCTAATAGATACGACTCTTTGGGAGCAAAATTATGTATAAGACGAATATATCGAGAATGTTCAGCAAGACGGCCGATCAATAAATCTTTCGTTTTCCAAAACGGTGTACCGAATGTTTCGATAATGGACAAAGGTTGCACTAACAAAACCGATTCATGTGTATGAGGATCAATTCGTTTACGTGGTTCAAGCGTTTGTTCATCGAACCATGAACTTATATCTTGACCGGCATATTTGCTCAATAGTTGATATACTACAGTGCCTCTGGTCTTCTGTATAAGTGATGTTATATCATAGATGTATGTAAATATGCAAATCCATGCATCGGTTGAATCATTATGTTGAGCTAATTCATTGAATATATAAAAAGGTAATAGACTTTCAGCTTGCTGTTGTAATGTATTATTTATAGGAGGGCGGCAATGTGTAGGAATTTCAATTGTTGATTGATTCGTAGAAGAAGAAGAAGAAATGTTTTGTTCGCTTTTTTCTTGACGATTGATTATTCGGTTTGAAATAGACTAGAATGTCAACATATATATGAATTAGGATGTTGAATAAAATTATTCTACTTGTTCTTTTCGAATCGATCTCAATGAATTATTAACTAGAAGATTTAAAAATAGAGTAAATTTGGAGTCAAATGTTTTTCGATACTGTTTTTAATTTGATATTGATTAGAACTATCGATTTCTGGTAACGAAAATCGAGCTGTTCTATCGTAGTTATCCGAAATTTTATTCTTATCCATTTGTTCGATACTAAAAGAAATTAAAAGGATATTATAAACATCAACTCATCGATTAGAAATTCTAACCTTTCTAACTCAATCCGTGGGCTTAAGTTTGTCAATATTTCCGAATCTAAAAATTCGTTATTATGTGTTGATGAAGATAATTGTGGTTTCAAAAATGCACTTTCGTTTGGAAAGTCATTTTTTGACTTCTGATGAGAGCGTTCTTCGTCGATTATATGATAATTAACTTGTTGATGACCCATCGGCCCAGTAACAACTGTAAACAGTCCATCAATATGATCAGAATCAATACCAATTGGTAAAAGTTTTTCATCCATTTACTATCTATTTTTGTCAAAGCGCTTGATATTAAATCAACAGCAGATGTAACTTAACAACCGATAATCTTGTTCTTATTATTTTTAAAAAAAGATAGCTTAATTTTCTTTTTTCTATAATTAAATGAATATTGACTTTCAAAACTTATTCGACACTCATATTTGTACATGCCGACAATACAATCGTAATACTAATGCCTGTCCAAATGATAGTGAAGAACAACAACAATTATACCCGCAAATGAGAAAATTATACAATGATGATACCGACCTACTTGAATATGTATATATTATTATGTCAACAGTTAAACCAAGTGACTCATTGACTAAACAAGAAGACGAAACTTGCGGGCAGCAACCGCATCGTCAGCAAACACGTGTTTCCAAACAACGTGCTAAAGTTCGAATTACAGAATATTGGCGTGAAAAATAACAAATCATAAGAAAAACTATAAACGAAATTGTTTTACTAATTTTTGTTTTTTTTAAATCAGGTTAAATATACAAAAGTGATTCATTTATTCGCTTGATCCAAAATTGTCGCCTAGCTTCGATTTGTAACTTTTTGAAAATATGAGCTTTCCTTTTTCTCTAAAATGTATGATGGTGTTTTCATCATTTGTTTGCTACAATGTTATTTTGGCTGTAAAAGAAATAAGAGGCGATTAAAGTTAACTAAAGAAAACGCATGATAACAATGAAAAAACGAAAAGAAAACGGGGAAAAGACGAATACCAATAACATCAACACTATAACAATAGCAACAAAAACGAAATGGTCTATAGATTTTTCTTCCACACACACATCAACGGATGCCGCTAGGCAGCTCATGTATACACAACATATATTGATGAAATAAAGAACATATAAGTACAATAGAGTTTGTAAGGATACTTTTTTCAAACAATTTCGATCATTTTTTCTGTTTAAAGGTTTATATATGTAATAAAATGCGACAGTTTATTTTTCCTCTGAGATGATTATTGCTAGTTTTTTATGCATAAAGATCATCATCGTCGTTATTAGCAGGACGATGTCCACCTTGTCCACCACTTCCTCCACTGCCTTGTGATGGTTGTTGTTGTTGATCAGGAAAACGAAATTGTGATCCGAAACCACGTGATTGTTGTAATGTTTGAGCAAACATTTCATATTTACGTATATCATTATCACTAACTGATCGTCGAGCAAATTTCATGGCTTCTTCAAAATGATCACGACGAATTTCTGGTACTGGATCTGGTTCATCAGAATCCATAGCTGTTTGTCCATTACGTTGTCGTTCTTTTTCAAGGTTGATTTCTTTTTCAATTGATTCTCTTATGGCTAATTTACAAGCTCGTTGACAAATTTCTGTTAAATCAGCACCGCTAAAACCTTTAGTTACACCAGCCAATAGATTCATATCAACATCTTTAGCGACGGGTGATTTTCGTAGAGCTGCTTTTAATATAGCCATACGTGATTTATCATCTGGTAATGGAATATAAATTAATTGATCGAGACGACCTAAAACAAAAATTATATCTCGATACCTTATGAAGATTGATTTCCTTCGTCTCAAATAGAAGACTCGAATATTTTACCTGGTCGAAGAATGGCCGAATCAATAATATCTGGTCGATTGGTTGCACCAATAATAAAAACATTCTTCTTAGCACCCATACCATCCATTTCAGTTAAAATCTGATTAATAACACGATCAGCTGCACCACCGCCATCACCTGCGCTACCACCACGAGCCTTAGCTAAAAACAAAAAAACACATATTGTCTGTTAATAATTTATTCGTCGTTATTTTTTTCCAAAAATCATACCAATTGAATCTAATTCATCAAAGAAGAGTACACATGGCGCTGCTTGACGAGCTTTATCAAATACATCACGTACATTAGCTTCCGATTCACCAAACCACATAGTTAACAATTCAGGACCTTTAACGGAAATGAAGTTTGCTTGACATTCATTAGCAATAGCTTTTGCCAGTAATGTTTTACCTAGAACAAAACTTTTTCTTAACGATAAATCGAAGACTTCAATATTCTAACTTACCACAACCAGGTGGTCCATAGAAGAGAACACCACGTGATGGTGTCATACCAAATTTGAGAAATTTCTCTGGATGTTCAACTGGATATTGAACAAGTTCTTGTAATTCACGTTTAACATTTTCTAAACCGCCAACATCTTGCCATGTCGTTGTTGGTATTTCAACAACAGTTTCGCGTAGAGCTGATGGATTCGATTGATTAAGTGCAAAACGAAAGTTATCCTGGGTAACAGCTAATGAATCAAGTACTTCAGCATCGATGGTATCTTCTTCTAAATCGATGACATCCATTTTTTCACGAATTTGCTGTAGAGCAGCCTCCGAACACAATGATGCTAAATCGGCACCAACATAACCATGCGTTTCGTTTCCAATTTGTACAAGATCAACATCTTCGCCTAATTTCATATTTTTTGTATGAATACGAAGAATTTCTAAACGACCAACAGCATCCGGTATGCCAATGTCAACTTCACGATCGAAACGACCAAAACGACGAAGTGCAGGATCAATTGAATTTGGTCGATTTGTTGCAGCCATAACAATAACATGTGAACGCTGTTTAAGACCGTCCATTAATGTTAGCAATTGCGAAACAATACGACGTTCAACTTCGCCATGAGTTTTTTCACGTTTTGGTGCAATGGCATCAAGTTCATCAATGAAAATAATAGCCGGAGAATTCTAAAATTACAATCAACATTTAGAAAAATTTTTGTTTATTTTTTGTTACTTTTTCAGCTTCTTCAAAAGCTTTTCGTAAATTTGATTCCGATTCACCGGCTAATTTCGACATAATTTCCGGTCCATTGATTAGAAAGAAGAATGCACCTGTTTCATTGGCTACGGCACGTGCTATTAAAGTCTTACCTAAGAAAACAAAAATGATTGAGTTCTTAGTTATTTTCTACATTCGAATTATATTTCCCGATCGTACCTGTGCCTGGTGGTCCATATAAAAGAATACCACGTGGTGGTTTAACACCAATCGTTTTGAACAATTGTGGATGTCTTAATGGTAATTCAACCATCTCTTTAATTTGTGCTAATTGTTTTCGAACACCACCAATATCATCATAACCGATTTCATTCAATGAAGCTTCTTCTTCTTCACGTTTAATTGGATCACCTTCGCAATGAATAACTGTATCTGGTGCAACAATACAATATGGACTAGGTTCAGTTTCAATAACTTTAAATTCAACGGCACGCATTGCTGCACGTACAATAAAAACATCGCCTTTACGTACAGGTCGATAAGCTTCAACAAAATATGGTTTTAAATAAACTTCAAATAAGTTGCCTGTGATTCCTTCGACTGTATCATCAATAGGTAACACGTGTATACGTTTACCATATTTAACATCTTGACAACCTTGAATTGAAACAATATCACCTGATCGTACACGTAAATTATTTCGTACAACACGATTCATTCGTATACGATCATTTTGACATGTGTCATCAGCAAGAACAATACATATTGTTTCACGACGCTTTTTACCTTTAAGTAGAACAGTATCACCACGAAATAATTGAAGTTCATCCATTTTTGCTTGTGATAAGGCAACAACACTGTTGTCATCATTAACAGCATCGTCGATAATCAAACGATTTGGACGTTCTTTACGATTTAAAATAGCTGTTGCAAATTTGTCTTCTTTGTTTGGATCGACTGGTTTAGCCATTTTTGTTTTAAAAAATTGATAAAATGAAATGTGTTTCTAGTAGATTAGATCTAGAAATATATATAGTTTCATGTAGAGACAAAATCAAATGAACAAAGAAACCCAAAAAAAAAGAGAAAACACACACGGTAGAATAAATCGTACAAATATTATCCTAAATATTTCTTTTTACAAAATAACATTTTCATGACTATTAGCTGGTGTCAATGAAACAGTTGACGATTGTGGATGTTGCCTAGACAATGAAGGATTCAATGGACGAACTGGCGATCGTGATGGAGTTACTGAGCCAGGATTTTGATGATGTGACGATGATGGAGATGTCTGGCCTGGTAATAATATTGATGGACGAGAATTAAAACCAGTCGATGGAGAAAACTGACGATTCTAAAATGAAAAGATAACATTGAATTCATCTATTTTTCAATACAGTAAGTTGCTAAGCGATAAATTCTCTGCTATTTATTGAAATGCAATCAAACTGAGAGCTATAACTCAGATTACACAATATATTGCTAGAAAATAGTCAGACGTAGATTAGCACGAGGAATGAATAATATCGTCTTTGAGTAAAGACGTGCGCTGTGCATGAGTCATGAGTACAAACAAACTATAATTTTCATATCACATGCATAAACAGCAGTTTTCTTGACACGTGAAACTATATTTTTGTCTTTTTAGATGAAAATATTGTTCATCGACGATTGTTGTTTTGTCGTAAAACTACTTCAAACCTCTACTACTTGTCGATTTCTAATAGCACTTCACTCCAGTGATGTTCGATAAAGTAGCTACGTGTTTCAATGATATTTAATCGTATTTGACATGGGGGATCTACTAAATATTTGTTAAGAAAACAATATGGCTCAATAGGATAGTGGGTGTTCAAGGATTTTAATTGGAGGAAGTCTGATGCGAATAGGAAATTGTTAATTAAAGTCTGCAGATTCTAACAGTTTTTCATCAGATCGAACTGCATTCTACTTCCGTACGTGAAAATTTCCTATTAGCATGGAATAATCATGCAGAAGATAGCAGCATTTTTGGCTTTTGAAAATCTGATTGCTAGCGCACTCTACATTGACCATGGACGGTTAGAGTGCACACGTTTTGGAGTTCAAGTAATACAAATGAGCTCTATCATGAATAGTCGTCGAGATATTGTACGCAATTCTAAATAGTATTTATTTATTTTATTGATAGATTTACTCTCCGAGCTTCTTTTCTTCCTATTAGTATTTTATACGGTATTAAAATATAATTAGCAAATACTTTATATCGAATTATTTACTTGTGAAGATTGTGATGAAGACGATCTCGACTGTTGACGTAGTTGAATGATTTGCGCATGTAAGCGAGGTCCATAATAGCTACCAAACTCATGTTTAAAATGTTCCAGCTCATCCGACGGCTGACGTGACGTACGATAAGCAGTTGGAATAAATTTCTATAAAAATACATTGATTAACTCGTTCACTAAAACAAAATCATCTTACTGATATAACACCATTAATACGATCAATTGTTATTTTATCCATAGAAGACAATGTAGCATTTTCATGGGATTTCACAATACGATCACCAAGCGGTCGTATTATGGGAAATACTAATTCTTCGATTGCCTACACAAGAAAAGTGCAATCCTTCTTTTTGTTTTTGGTTAGGAATGACTATATTTACTTCTTGACCCATTTCACATAAGCCAACAAGCGCTCCATAATGTGTAACAAGCGGTAAACGTTCGCTTTGGAATGTCCGCAAAAATATTCGTACAATACGATTACGTAAACCATGAATATTAGCTGAAAACATTCTATCAAGCAAAAACCGAATACATCTATACATTTGAAAAGCTAATTAAAACTTACTTGACCATTTGAGCACACCGTGATGCAGCATAATCGCGTAATGCCCAATGATTATCTGTATCGGGCCTAGCACAAAGTTGTTTTGCTAAAATGCATGACATTATAGCTGGAAACAATTGATGAAGCTAAAGAGTCAATAAAATTTCGTATCGACAAGCTGAAATAGTTCTATTTACATATTTTTCACAATATAAAGATTTATTTTCCAGCAGTGCGCTTGTCATTCTCATTAAATAGATTAATATTGCTAAATTATATTGCATTAAATTAACTTTAACACCTTCAGAAATAAATAAAACGACTCGAGGTAAAATTTGATGAAGTCCAGTTTCCGTGGATAGACTAGCAATAGCTTCCTAAAATACTAAATTTAATACAAAATGACAAAACTATTTGACTGCATACTTGGCGCTTTTGTTCTTCAGATCCAACACACGCTTCCGTGATTTCTTTGTAATAAATTTGTTGCTCCTATAAATAAATATATCCTTGATTAAATAGCTTATCATAACATTCTGAGAAAAACAATTTCAAACTGGAAAACGCCTTTGTCTTACCAATGAAAGTTCGTGTGGATTTGAAGTTTTAATTTTTGATGCATCAAGATTATATCTTTTTTTCGTTAATGACTTCATCTAGGAAACAAAACAAAAAGAAAGGTTGATCGTTGCCAATCAAATCGAACTTTCAATATATATTCTTACGGGATCTAACGAATCAGCGGTTAGATCAGCTTTGGAAACAATTTCTGGATTTTCATTAATTGTGGGTTGTTTACCATCGATGGCAAGCCAATGTGCTAAATATTAGAAAAGAATTGATTTGAATTGGCAATTCTTTTTTGTTTTGAATTTTACTTCGTATAGAAATATCAAATGGTATTTTAGGTAATGGTGCAGTAATAACTTGGTCAAGTTGTAATTCATGATCATCAATACATTGAACTTCACGATGATTTGTGCCAACTGCTGTTGTTGTTTTAAATGGTAAGTTTCCATTTGATAAACGAAATCCTACAATCGGCTGTAGTTGAAAAGGAAAAAATAGATCTAGTTTTTCATCAATTTTTATTACTTCTAAATATCGCATTTTCATTGCTGATTCGAAATCATCTGTGATCATTTTTGTTCGACGACATTTTCTGGTGAATTTAAGTGCGTCCTTAAAAAAAACCTTTCAAATCTTCTGCTTCTTTTCCTTTGTGCAATTTACTTGTAATAAAAATCGTACGACACCAGTTGCTTCTAATGTCAAATATTTAATGCATTCATCTGTTAGATGTTGACATTGATTTGAATCGGCTATAAATTGAGTTGAAGAATATGGAAAATGTAGAACAGGAGCTTTGGCTTGATCGGTTGTTGTCATCTAAAATTGAAAAATTCGTTTTATTTGTTTGTTTGATTGATTTATTTTCTTTTTATCTCTCACTATGATTTTATTATTTTTATTCTTATATATCTATTACCTCTTTTAAACATGCTGGAAATTTGCCGAATGACTATGCACATGTATGATGAAACAATGATGTAAAATAAAAATGAATCTATAGACTGAGACTAAGTATCAATGATTCATTTAAAGTACTTAATCAACCTATCAGATTCTTACAGAGCATTAGAAAAGAAAAAAGCACGAAATGTATCATTCTTTAATCTAATCGAATGCAGTCGAGAATATTCTTCTTCACATAGTTTATTTTTCAAAATTTTCTTATTCTCTCATAGTTAAAATATCTTAGACTAGACCATTGTGATTCAATAACCTTCACAGATTGATTCATGGATATATTTATGTCCATGGAATCAGAGTTTCATAGAGGTGAAGACATAGAGAACAACAATTGTTTATTCTCAATAATTGACAGAATAAAAATTCACCTATCAAAATTGCTGATTCTATGATCATAAGTGGGAAATAGTCGATTAAGGTTGGCTTTATTCATTCAAGTAATAATAATGTATGCAAATGAAAATAAAATAGATGACGCTAGTCTCTGATAAAGGTTTTTGTATTTCTCGCTTGAAAAGAAAAAAATATGACTCTTAGCTTAGAAATCGTGTTTTATGGGTAGAAGTTCTCTTGTCTCAATAAAGTGATGATATCAAACATTCTTTTTTTTGTATTATCTGAATTTAATATGTCAGAATTTTTTATAACTAAATCGAGTTGAACTCTGCTATGACCATCAAATACCTTTAGATTAATTAGTTACTTCTTTTTGTGAGAAGACAATTAATGTGTGAGGTATCTCAAAATCTTGAGGGTGTGGTGACAGTCCTCATCGTGGTGGTCCCACACGTCGACATACTGGTCGTCTATACGTCGCGAGTGTGATAGTAATGGATAGTAAGATCTGGAATCTTGGAAAATATGATTTATCCTCTTTTGTTCTTGTTGCTCCATGTATAAAATAATTTGTTTTTCTTCATTTAACAATGTAATCTTCATGTAAGAAATGGAAGAACACAAGAATCTTGTTAGAAGGTCAGGATCGTCGACTAGATCCATTACAGAATCAAAGTTTTGATCCTTTAGATCAACTCCTCCTATACCAACGTGGTACTTCCACGCAGCTTTTCACAGATTTACATCGACTTTCTGTCGGTGATTGACAAGTATTCTAGTCTTGTATCTCTTGAAATGCTGTGTACGAATACGAATTAATATTTCATTTTGATTAGAACCATGCACAAGCAGATTTTTTCGAAATATGGTGTCATGAACTTGCCTATTATTTTATTTTGTTGAATACGCTTGGAACCTTTCGATTGAATCATAAGATAGATCATAAAATGTTGTATTGCTAAAATAATTTTCAGCGTTATATTTCATGTTCATTCTTTTAGAGCATTTGAAAATTAAAAACATGATCGATTCGAATACCAATGGAATCTTTATAAGATTTACATATCGAGTCTGAGACCCTAATATTATAAATTCGAGCTTAAACTGACACTACTCATTCAAACGTAATATGTTAGATCTTATTTCGAAAACCACTAGTCGGAATTTGACGAAAATCATTTTTATGGGAAATCCTCCACAAGTACTATTAGTGAGTAAAATATCCGGTTTCGTCATTCAGTATGTGGGAGATGAAGGTTAGGCAACTTTGCACAAATCGTAGACCCTACAGTCACATTTTAACAGATATGAGAAGATTTCAAAAATTATAAAGTTAATCATTTTATTATCAGATTGCTATGAAATGATTGACTCATTGGCCAATAAATAAATATATTTCTTTTTAATTTTAAATGGTGAAGCAATAAAAGATTTTTCTCTGTGTTTGTCGTCTTACTTTCTATGAATATCTGTCAATGCAACTGTTAGCAATAGTACCTAGCATTCCGATGAAATTGAGATCATCAGTACTTCCGATTCCGACAGGTTAAGATAATCTACATGCACGAAGTCGCCATTGGATCGAATGACATACGTCCTCTGAATGAATGAAGCATTTACCAGAGGTCGCTAGTCATCGTCGTCGGTTTGATTATTTTTATTTCACCGTAGACTATTCGTTTTATATAGATTTAAGAAAAAGTACAAATACTTATGCATCGAAATCTTCAAAAAGCTTCTGCTTATGTTAGACTCTAATGAAGTTTGTTTGAAATTCGTAATGCTAAATATTGTGTTAAGAGATCAATTGATGATACAGATAATTTCTTTTTAATCAGATGCATAAAAAAATAATCAACAAGAACAGTCTTACAAAAGCGTACAAAAATAACACAAATAAATGGTTAGAAAANACCAGAAAAGAAACATCTAGATTAAATTTCAAAAATAAGAAAACCCAGTAATGAAAATTTGGGTTTCATATCAGAGTACAAAAAATAATATTTACAGTTCCATAATGAGTTATTAGATACAAGATTTTATTGTATGATAAATAGTTACAATATTCATTCCCAGGTGAATCAATCCGATACCGAATCCCATCGGATTCTATGGGGTCCTACCATTCGACGAAATCCCGTTGGATTCCTGGTTGAGGAATCAATGTCGGATCCGACAGTCGTATTCCCAATCATATCCGATTGTCGGAACCAATGAAATCCGAAGCATTCTGATTCCAATTGACGGTTGATGTCGGATTTTATCAGTTTCCGATACTAGGATCCGATATCGATTCCGGAACCAGGAATTCGACGATAATCCGATAGTTTCCTTGCGCCTTTCGAAAAGCTCCGTCGGATTCCAATAGGAACCGATCGGAACTCATCGGATCCTAGGCTAGGATTCATTCTCCTAGGTGGAGGAACAATTTTCAATGATCGAATTGATCCTACTGTTAATTTCTATTTGAGAATCAATGAAAGAAAAACATTTAGTTGATATAGAATTAATTGTTATTTTACTTACATTAATACATTTATTCAATAGATGTTCTGATATCGGTTGATTGAATTGAATCGAAGTAGATGTTGAAACTGCTGTTGCCTAAACAAAAGTAAAAGCAATTTTGTCGTTCATTTAATGTTATGTTTCCAGTGATTGTTTCATTCCTCTACATGAGACTTTACTTCATACGAAAAACATGCATGAAATGAAAGTCTGATTTCAAATACTTTACATATTGATATTATCTCTCTATAATGAACCAAAAATTCATTTCTATCTTTGTGAATTACAAATAGGTTTATTGAATAAAACCGAAATGAAGTGTGTCTGTAATCTGCGATTTTTTTTCATGTATAGCTAAAGTTGGTTATATGTCATTGGGATGGGATGCGATGGATCAAATGCGTCAGTAGTTAAAACTAGTGAAAGTATTTGTATCTTACACTGTATAGCAAACTTAGCACGAAGATATTTTTATTTTAGGAATAGTTGATATTTGATAATGCGTCAATTCAGTTAAATAATCTCATTTGAGGAGATAAATATAAAAATTTTCTGTTTAACCAGAAAGCTTGCTTACAAAATTCAAAATAAATTAAAGAATAAACTCTTATTATTTGATGACGTTGAAATAGATATTTAAAAGAAAATAGAAATTCCTATATTACGAACAATTTACTCATTCAGTATTGCTAGAAGTTTACTGAGACGCTAAATTTTTCTCGAATCACTAATATATAAATTTCAAACAGTTATTGTTTTTAAACTGTTGTTTTATATAAAATACAATATCTTTGACAAATTACTCTAGACAATTAAGAACATGTCGCTAGATTGATGAATATGACAAATATAGGGAAGTTATCAATTACTCTTCCCTTGTATCTTTTGTAGTTTTTCGATGGACGAAATACTTCTTTCATTTATCTTTTTTCTAAAGACTTGACATTTCAAACCTGCTGAGAAATTGAGATTTTGGTGTACATAGCAAACTCGCATTGTTCTCGTCGATGCTATTGGTATTCNTAGCAAGCTAAAAACGTATGAAAAAGAATTTACATATAGCGATTGCATATAAAAAGTTTGTGTTCGAGGTTCGAATACGTTCAAGTATAATTAATCTACTATTAGCAAAAGTTTTGCTAGTTTCTCATCATTATCAATTAATGCATTCATGCAACTAATTTTCCACCTTTGTTTGATTTTTGTTGCCAAAACCAATTTATTATTAACGTCAGAAACCACCGATAAGAAAGCTACTATGTCATAGACACTTGACGATGCACAGCCTATAAACGAATCATCCAAAAGTGGATAAAAACATGCAGCAGGCGGAGGTTTATATGACAAATTTGTTGAATTTTTAATATCATTAATTTTTAAAATTATGACTGGTGGACTTACAGCATTAATTTTTATATAAATTAGAAGATTCTGACTTACTAAATCTTTCATGCAGAATATATATTAGGAGACGCCCTTGAGTCTGACAAATGAAATGGAAAAGATATAGTAGAGGATCCACCTCTCTCTAACTGTAGTAGGACCGATGATTATGAATTAAAATTAGAGAGTGTCCATGGCAGTCCGAAAACGTAAATCTTTTCTGGAGCACAATAGAAAAATTCCTTTATAATATAGATACAAAAATATATAATAGACAATTCCGTGCATTCTAATATATCAAATAATATCCAGCCGATTTTATTTTTGATAGAATACGTTAAAAATAGTTAGTACATAGGGTGAAGTTCATCTGGGTAATCACTTTTCTCAAGTAAAACCTAGCAAACTATACATTTTCTTACAATCAAAAATCTTGATTTGTCTCGATATCAACATAGAACATTTATCACATATATGAGACAGATGCATTGTTAGCAAAATAATTTGCTAACCGTTGATTAAAACGAAATTGATTTTCAACCATACTAATTTCAATATAGCTTATGTTCAATCTTGTATTAACAGTTATGTTGAATTGAGTGTTCAATAATTCGTTTAGTTCAGTACTAGTTTTTTTAGGTGGCTTAAGACGATTACAGCCCGATATCCAGTTGTTAATGAAAGAAAGTATATCGACAAGTAAAGGTGTTGTCATCAGTACTGGTCGATATGTTTCACGAACAAATTTAATTGATAGTAAAAGTCCAATCGATATATTAAGCCAATAGGCAATAGACAGATGTGGTATAAGAAGAGCATCATTAATGTTTGATGAAGATATAATTAAAGAATTTTTAAATTATTCATGATTGATGTTTCTGGTGTTTTAGCATAGTGTCCGTGACCACGTCAATTAGATTGTCTCCACCGTTCTTATACAATTTTTAATTGCTGAGAATTTGTTTCATTGTCAGTATCTTGAAACATGGTAGCCATAAGTGATATTGAAAACTTCTCAAACATTTTCTTCATATCATTAACAAGAATTTCTAATATAGCATCAGATCTACACCGAGTCTGTATTCCTATAAAAGAAATAAAATACATCTTATGATCAGTTTTTGATTTCAATATAAAAGATTTATTAGCAAGTTGTGTTCTCTTTACAATTGACATTCGTCTTTCTGATATTGCATTAGTTCGTTGATTATGAGAAGATAGAAGTAAACTATCAATGATGCGAACAGTGGATGTATCGTGCCGTGATAGATTTCCTTAAATTATGAATTTTATCATTAGGTTTATATCAACTAACAATTAAATATAATCACCAAGTAAAATATTTGACCAGATAGGGATCGTTGGAATGCACTGTTGATTGATATATGATAACCATTGTCGAGTTCCTTTCGATGCTTTGTCAGATGACGAAAAAGCACCATTGTTTTTTTATAGAAGTTGTTAAGCATTCATTATAAATAGCTTGCAACTCTTGTTTGAACGGATTATCTGCTTTATTTAATTCTTCTTCTTCATCAATAATCTAGATAAATAAAGAATAAACTCTTGTAAACTATTCTTCGAAAAATATCTACAGATTCCAAAGGACTTCTTAAAGCTAAATAGTAACATCAGATAAATAAAAAAAGATTCACACTTAGAACTTTATAACTTCAAGTGAATTCAATGTTTCGAACAGGTTCAAAATGTTTGTAAAGCTAGATATATGTAAGAATCGTTTAGAAAAACTGCAGCTAGAGTATATCTATAAACTTTATGTAACTATACTTCGTTAAGTAATAAATATGATAATAAAAGTCTTGAATATCAATCATTGTCATATGACAAGTATAGAAATTTCTTTTTGGATCTATGTTCTGAAAACTGTTCTATATTTCAGTGCATTTAACTACTCTATTTTTCTTCGGAAAAAAGTATATCACGATATTTGTGCTATTTACCGATTTATTAATATTTGATGAATTCAAGTGAGAAGTAGTCGATCTTTTTCTTTTATTATTAGTTTTAATATTTTCATTTGTATTCATTGGATTATTGATCATGATCATCAAGCTCATTATCATCATCGAATGCAAATGGATCATTGATATTCGTAAGTACTTCTTTTGATTGATTGATTGATTGCTCGTGATGAATTCGGATCATTTGTTATATTACTAATACGAGAAAGTAGTGTTGCATGATGTTGTTTGAAATTAATGTTATCATTTGAAACATAATTAAAAAAACTTGACAAATTAAACGCCAATTATCTTTAATTTCTGGCCATGTACTTGTATTAACAAGTAGCGCGATTACCCACATTGAAATCTCACGAGCTTCTTCAGGTAAATATTTATTAACACGTTTGCGCATATCCTACAACATTCAATAATCAGTAAAATTAAATTCCAATTCAAAAAAAGAGTATTTTCTTACCAACATGAAATGCTGAATAATTTTCATCATTGAAGACATATAAAGCAGCACGATCCGACAAAATTATCGTTGGTCTAGGAAATGAATCTTTCTTGTGAGGAAATAACTGAACAAAATTTTAAAAAATTAAGAAAAACAAGAATGGAACATCAAGATATTAATAATGAATTTCCGTGGATATTTTTATACCATAGCAATTGAGTGACTACATCTATCATATTCTAGTTCTAAAATTTTCAACAATAAAGCATTATCAAAAATATTATCATTTCTAATCTATTATTCGAGATATCATATTCAACGATCTTTGAAGATGAAGAATGATTATCGATTATTTTCTAAATTTTCTCATTTTTAATACTTCTTATTCTATACTAATCTAGTATATATGCATCACTGATATGTCAACTGTTGTATCGACTCAACGATAATAATAGTAGCTGGTAGGATTATAGAAAGTATCTATTTAAACACTAAAAAACAGTACATTTACCTTTCTGTAGCATTCTTTGAATGATAATAACCATTGTTTAACAGTAAAAAGTGTTTGAGATTCGGATAACCTAAATGTTAATGGCACTAAGCTATCTTCATCAACTATATTCGGATGCGTTATCGTTAACTCATAATATAAACATTGTTTAGATGATGAGTTCTTAGCAATGCCACCAGTAGCATTCCATGAAAGAACATATTCTGAACAATTTACAATAGAATCGTATAATCTAATTGAGGCTTCAGTAAAAGCAACAACACAAAATGGTCGAAATTGAACAATTTAAAGCACACCTTTGATTATTCCATCACTATTCATTTCTTGAGCCAATTTATCATGTAATTGTAAGATTCCCAAACTAATGTCTGGTGATAGTAAAGATTCAGCATTTGTTTCAGCTTTTATTTTTTTAAATACTTTTTTCGACTTGCCAGCTGCATTAGAATTAAAACCTTTTTTCCATGTATTGTTATTTTCTCATCATATTGAGGATGAATACGATAAACAGAACCACCAGCTTTAAATTTATCCATTATTGCTCGTCGTTGAGAACCACGAATTGGACGACTAATTTTTTCATTGACACGATGAAAAATTTTTCGATTTGTTGCAATAAGGACGCAATAACCATTATTTAAAACATGACCACTACATTTTAGAGTGCATCTAAGAAGAAGAGTCGTTGGCTGTGATATATTTTTTCCAAAATAACGTGTGCAGATGCACAAAGCACAATATGCATTGTAGTGTTTTAAATGAGGTAAAAGTATATTGAGATACTCAATATTCACCTTGCTAATTATTTTAGCTTTTTGATCTTTTTTTATAACATTCATCAGCATTTACATTACTAAGTGTTGTGGATGTGTATCCGCTTTTCGACTTTTTTTTCAACAATGCTGATAAATCCGATGTTAAACTCAACATATTCATTTTTTGATCAGATTTTTTTTAAATTCTTCTTGTCGATATTGATTCTTTTTTAAAAGTTCAGTTTCATTTAAACGAAAGTGGTGCTTTTGTGAAAGTGTTTCTTTGAATACTTGTTCAATTCGAATACCTGCTGCCACTGAAGCTAATTTCTTACATGTTTCTAATAGAAAAAGAAAAATTCTTGTGTATATAATATAGTACTTGAAGTTTTCTTGAAAATTGAGTAAGTTTATGAGTAGTTAACTAAGAGAGAAATTACACTCATATAGGCGAATGCGTTTATTTTTCATCATAACGATATGTTTTTGTAGAAATTCACGTTATTGCTACATTTATTTTGGGATAATTATCAATCCAATTAAATAAGCTATTATTCAGGCTAATAAATCAACGTTGATAAATGATATCCAAGGGGTTTATGTTTAGCTATTAATTATACTTGATATAGTAATTGAATGATTATCTCTAAGATATTAAGAGAGAGAGAGAGTAAAG
>OENM01001693.1:11491-25394 GCA_900239745.1 Rotaria magnacalcarata | reverse complement strand
CCCAATTTCTGACCAATGGGAGCTCGGATCGAGAAAATGATGACGGATTCGGATTCGTCGACCTCGATAACCTATTTCAGATTTACATTAGTTGAATCACCTTGAGAAAAAGTTGCACCGTAGTTGTAGCCAGAACCATTTTGGAAAGATGATTCAGCTTTAAAAAGTGGTGCAAGGTAGAGGCTTTTTAAACATACGGAACTCTGGATCATCTAGAATGGTTCATTATAGTCGCTAGAACCCTGGATGTTTTATTAGTAAACGAATAGAACCTTAAAAGGTTCAGTATCTTTGCTAAAAGCATTGCAGAATCCAAATGGTTCTGTATGACACCTTTTTTTGCGAGCACGAAATGTTTATATCATCGGAAATCCTTTAGAATGTTCAACGGAAATTGGGACACCGATTTCAGTTGACTGTGACACCACTTTCAATTTAGGCATTTTCGGAAACCCACTTTGGTGTCTTAGGATACCCTTTTGAAATTGGGTTTTTTCGGAAACCGTTCTGGAAATGAAAAGGTACTTTCGGATACCCTTTCGGATACCAACTGAGTTCTTCTTCCAATATGAGTTTTAGACAATACCTTTCCGGTTTCCGAGAATACATTTGGGATTCCGATAGCAAGAAAAAGGTATTCTAGAGTACTTTTTGAGTGTCCAATTAAGGACCGTCGGAAACATTTAGGTTTCCGAATGTTCGGAAACCGAAAGGGTATTTTTAGAAACCCTTTCACTGTTCGAAAACCCTTTCGGAAACGGAAAAGGGTTTCCGAGTGGGTTTCCGAACTCGATTCGGTTTTCTAGGATACGGAAATTTTTTAGAGTGTAGAAGCTTTAATTCCAGATTCACCCTTTTGTTCGACTAATTCTTGCATGACAGATTGGACGAAATGATAATTAGCCAATAGTGAGTTCATAGATGATGCTCAAACAATCCAGCGAGTCGAGCACAAAGGCTTCAGCTGAGAAGAAGTGAGGAAAAATGAAATGAGAGTTTCTCAGCAATATTTAAATGCTTCGGCGATCTTCTAACAAAATTTGTGACGTCCTTCGTAATATTTAGAGCTGCATTGATTGTAATTGACACATTTGTCAAATCTTGTAAAGTCAAATCCAGATAATGTGCGTTACAATGAACGAAAAACACTTTCTTGTGCCTTTGAAGAATATAAGCCGTTACACCACCATGTACGCCGCTCATCGTTATAGTACGATCGTATGCTTGCCCACGACAAGCTCCGACGTTCAAATTACAGCGGATCAGGACGTCCAGAATGACCGTTGTGATGTGTTTAGCATCTTGAGATTCTAGTTCATAAAGACCAAGACAGTCTTCGTGTATACCGAAAACTCATCTACCGATCAAATCGAAATGCTCAGTTGCGTTTTGCCCGATTAATCCGTTGATTCATCGCAAATGGGAGCAAAAAATGACCTGTTAGAAATCTAAAGTAAACAGTACTATCAATGTATTCCGAATAGTCCATGTTTAAGATTTTACCTCAATACATAGATTTCGTAGAATAATTAGTGGCATTTCTTTGGACAATTCATTGACAATATCGTGTGACAAATATTTCTTATCGTGTAATCACTGATCGAGACCTGTAATATCGACACTTCTCAATAGCATCACTTGAAGTAGATTTCCTTCGTTCTCGCTATGCCCTCGTAAGACTATGCCTTGTCGTAGAAGATATTGTAAAGACGAAACTTCAGCCATGAACAATCGACGTCGCTGCTCTTGTTGTTATTTTGTTACTGTATCAATCTGTACTACGATCGACGATTTCGACTGTTGTTGCACTACATACAAACATTCGGAATGCAATCTGCTGTGATTGTGCAGGCGGAGCCCGCATATAGCGTTTTTCCAATCGCAAAATCCTGTAGATGTAAATGGTATATTCGTTGATAAATCACTAGTTTGGTGAAGATTTTGACTAACTACAGCGCAACACTAGAAACAGTACACCTTCTTTGTTGTCTAAATTTGAAAAAATTACCCACATAAACAGTGGTGTCTTCTATCAATAACAACATACTTTACAGAAAGTAAACCAAGAGAAAATTTTGAACCATGATTCTTGACAAGACCGTAGACCTTTTATCGATGTTAATTGCAAGTCGGATGCGATCACCGGTACGTACAGTCTCGATCACGTAAAACAGACTAAATCACACTTTAACAACTGTTTTTTGTGATTGATCATTGACGAACGAAGAAGATGCATCCTCTTCCAGCTCATCATCAACAGTGATAAGAGATGTGTATTTGCCTGGCATTTCTTCAATATTAACATCGTTACAATTGTTGATTGAGACTGATAAATCAGCAGTTGGTTCAGTACCTTCTGTTGACTCTGTTTATTTTTTCTTTTTTAACATGAGAAATGGATGAATGAGTGGACGTTTATCAGTCATTAAATAGATTGTTAAACGGTGGTTGATCAACCAGATCAATACTGTATGTATGTAAATGATCTACGAAAAAAACTAAACACACTTGCAAGAAAACATAAAGCAAGTGGGAAAATATCTGAAGAATATCCACGTGAAGGTAAGAAAATAAAATATATACATATATATATATATGAGCTATATGTGTGTCGTACGTGTCATCTGTAAGATAATAGAATGCAGGACAGGATGAAACATCAGAGATAAGTGAATCACCCTATAACTTGGATATATGCAAGAATATTTATCCGAATGTATTAATAGTAGGTGCTCAGCGTAACAAATCCTAAGAATAGACAATAACAGTTTGCAATCCGAAATCAAGTGAGACTGAGCCTCATCTGCTGAAAACTAGGTGAGGCTCATGCCTCAACTGTCTCAGTGGCTCCACCGCCACTGTTTTCAACTATCAAACCTTTATGAAACGCTGCCAACTTCTCAGTATGTCTTGACTCGCATTATTTGAGCTTGGTTTAATTTAGGTGAATATACTTGGCAACCACTTAACCCTTAATAGCCAAAGCGGCTTTTTCTTTTAACAGGAAGAAATCAATCACAAAAATAGAGTTCATGAGCCATCAGCACACTCGTACTATCGTTAAAGATAATTGTCTTGTCCTTCTTCCGGAGTTACGCAGTGCCCTTACTTAGAAATCTGGTCATATTTTGCAAAAATTGGTAAAAATCGACTTTTCTTCAGGTTTTAGTACTCGAGAAGAAAACAGCTGTTTTCGCTGAAAATTTCAGAGTACTCTAGATATGGCTAGAACTATGTATAAGTGAAGTTTCAAATTAAATTCCTTAATTTTCGTTTTGTAGGGGTGACACTCTCGTTCATGGAGCATTTTCCTAATAATGGCATAATTCGTCACTCGATCAGTTAAAAAATAACAGAAACAGTTCAACAGATAACTTGACTCTGTGTTCAAGGATGGTACATACAAGAAACAAGACTGCAAGTTGCACTAATGAACATACAAAATTTAAAAAAAAGAAGCAATTCAAACATAATCATCAGTTGTAAAGGATCTGCTGTTCTGTCTGAGAGTCACCTGAAAAATATTGGCTTTTGTTTCCAAGACCTTATTACGGTTTTTATTGCATTTATTCAAATACTTCTTGGACGGGACACTCGGCTTTTAAGGCTTAAATTTAATTCTTCAAATACTTGTTCATTTATCTACATTATGTTCCTCATTTTTACCATACTTATACGCTATCGATCATACTTTTTTCTTTTCGTAACTTTTTGTCTCTCTTTACATTAAAATTCTCTTACCTTGTTTACCTGTTTTTTCTTATTTGCGTTTCTTCAACTTTATGCATATCCACGTTTCTGTTCATAGGAATTACATTCTAATAATATATAAGTCACATGCAAGGGGGGGGGGGGGGNCGCGACTTCCGTACTCCCTTCGTACTCCCGTGTACTTCGCTTGTACTTCCATGTACTTCACTTGTACTCCCTCGTACAATGTAAAAAAATTCGTAGAATACTAAACCCTAGTACTGAAAGAAAAGTTTCATAAACCCTTAAAGGGTTTATGTTTTAGTCCGAAACTCTAAAACCGTTTATTGCCTGAAGTGTTTATGAAACTAAGGGTATTTGAAAATAAAAAGGGTTTATTGCACCAAAATTTAAGGGGAAGGGTTTGTGAATCTACGATGAATGATTTATTATTATACTCTTGTATTGGAGGGTTTCTTATTCTACGGCGAAGGGTTTATTGTTAGATCCTTGTATTCAAAGGGTTTCTTATTCTACAGTGTAGGGTTTATTATTGTACCCTTTCATAAAGTAGATTTTTTGCACTAAAAAGATTCAAATCAGACACGTTATACATATATATCAGAATGGTGCTGACTTTTCTGATTGATGACACTATTCATCAAGTATTTTTGTGATTAGATAGAAAATCGTACAATAGAAACAAAGATTAATGAAAAACAGAATAACTTTAGCTGTCTCTATGTTGCAGTAGCTTGTAATCTCACATTAAAAGATTATCATTCTCCAATAACTAGATCAGACTGAAAAACAAAATGAAATTTTGTTTATGTAGGTGAGGCTTCTATAAAAAAAGTAAGCATTTATTCATAAATCCTGAAGGATTTCATCAGTGAGTTAAAACATTGTGTGCAATTATTACTTTTTTTGAATCAACCGCTTTTGATTAAGCTTTTTCCGATCAATCCAATCAAGTGCAAGCATTATTTTTTTTTATAAATGCTTGTTGCTTTTTTCAATCTTTTAGTTGGATACAAAAGAAAATTGAAAATTGTAAGTAAGTATAATTTTTTTATTAGAATCATTGTTCTAAATCTATTAGTTCAATTTCAAATTGAAAATTTTAGGTAAGTACAATTTTTGTATTTTAATTATTGTTTTATCCTTTTAGTTCTATTACAAATTGAAAATCGTAAGTAGGTATGATGTTTTTCCTAGAATTATTGCTTTTAATGGTTTATTTCAATATAGAAGTGGAGATTCTAGTTAAGTAAAATTTTTGTATCTGAAGTATTCTTTTTTTTTCTTTTAGCCAATTTTAAATTCAAAGTCGAAGGTAAGTACAATTTTTCATTAAATAATTATTATTTTTCTTATTTTAGTTCACAATTTGAAATCGCAATCGCAATTAAGTATAATTTTTCATTAAACAATTATTATTTTTCCTATTTCAGTCCAAAAAACAAATTCAAAATTGAATTTAAGTATAATTTTTCCTTAAATAATTATTATTTTTGCGGTGTGGGTGTGGGTGTGGGTCAGGAGGTGCATGGTTTGATCTAGACCCACACCCACACCAAATTTTGATCGCAAGTGCAGCTTTTCAAGCGTTATGGACTAAAGATCTCAAAAATAATAGAAAAATTGTGCAACAGGGTGAAAAGTTAAGAACACGATTAATTTCTATCAAATTGCTGTAGAGAACCACTGTCACTAAAAACTATAAGATCGGAAAATCAACAAATATATAGTCCATCTTGTACAGCTTAATGAACTGTGCATACAGAAAAAAATATGGCTCTCCGCTCTTTCCTTCGACTCCCAAATTCGCTTCACAATATGTATGAATCGTTGCAAGGAAGTAAAATTTCACGCCAATTTTTAAACCGAAAAAAAGAACGGAGATCAATAATTTTTTTATTGTACGTACAATTGATTAAACTCTGCAAGATGGGCTAAATATCAGTTGATTTCAAGATCTCTTATATAATCGTAGATGTGGTCCCCTACAGCAATTTTATAGAAATTATTAGTATTCTTAACCTTTCATCTTGTTGCACAACTTTTCTAATATTTTTAAGATCTTCTGTCAATAGAGCTTGAAATACGACACTTATGATCCAAATTTGACGTTGCGGCAAGACTTTCTTCATTATCTAGGTAGTTAGATATGATGAGAAGGGTCCACATTTTGCCCCGGAATACCTGTATTGTTACCATGTGTAAGATTTTTTTTCGATATAAAAAGTTCAGATTTGAAAAGAACTCAAAATTAAGAGTCAGAGGAAATTATTTTGCACCCAACTTCATCGTGTGATTTTTCGATGAAGGCCGAAATAACGAAAAATAGGAACAAAAGAGTGGTCTCGGCTACTTCAGAAGCAAAGTAGTTTTGAGGCTTCTAATTAAGATATTCGTACTCGGTACCATTAAATCTACAATTACATCAAGAGTTGGCTCGTGATAAAACAAATTTTGTTTTCGATGATACCTGTGGGGTACCCCAGGTAAAAAAATCGTCAACGTCGAGTTTTGGGAAACAAAGTTGAAAAAAGTGATCAAGAATGATCCCTAAATAATAACTGATAGAAATAATTCAAATCTGAGGGGAGACCGCAAAACGGTCTTATCCGCCCTCCTCTTTACCTAATATTCTCAGAAGTATTACAAATCTGCAACAATATAAGCTTACGCTATTTTTTCCTCTTTTTTGTTTTTCTTTTCGCTATTTTCCGCGTTTTAAAGTCAGTTTTCCCATTTTTAGACCTCATCAGGTGACAACCCTATGCGACATTCTTACCATCTGCTGGCAGCTAATAAGATGAAATGATCAATTCGATTAGCGCAACGAAAATTACAAATATTTTTAGGTTGATAGAAGAATATTTATCGAAAATTCTCATAGAATGTATTATATATCATGGTTCTGAATAATAAAATAAAAACCATGATACTTATATGAGAAGTTATTCATAGTTCAAGATAGTTCATTGCACTTCTCTTGTACTTCCCTGTACTTCACTTGTACTTCACTCGTACTTCCCTGTACTTCACTTGTACCCCCTTGTAGTTCTCTTGTACTTCCCCGTACTTCACTTGTACTCCCTTTTATTTCCATTTTATTTCCCTTGTACTTCTCTGTACTTCCATGTACTTCTCTGTACTTCCATGTACTTCACTTGTACTTCCATATACTTCCATCGTATTTCAAAATTTTTTTTGAAGTAGATGAAGTCGCGCTTTTTCCCCCTTGGTAACATGGCATCCATTACTGCGTTGTTACAACCTCGCTCTGTTGATGTGCCTCGAGTAAGTTTTTGCTCAATTGTTTGTCTTACTTTTTTGTAGAATTCATTCATGAGTAGTTGCCACGAACGTAAAGAACAAATAGAAATAAACTCTAATAAATGCCATGACCAAATTGTATTTTTTTTCGTTCTCCACATTCAGCAATAAACTTGAATAATACTAATCATTACCATCGAAAAAACTTGCAAATTTCACTTCAGATATTCTCTTCTTAAACAATACTTCTCAAGCAGTATCTTGAATATTGATACTATTTATCGTTAATGTGACAACATTCATAACCTTCTACTTGACTCATAAATGAAGAAAAGGTAAACAAAAAAAGTACAAAAAACGTTTTCTGTAGCAATTGACGCATGAATCGACACAAACTAGATGTTGTTTTGTACAAGAAAAGTTCTACAAATATATTTTGAAAGGTTTCTGATTCTTGTTCACTGTTCATTATAACCTATTTGACAAGTTAAGCAACTCTAAGACGTTTATAAGTTACTTTTTATGTTTTATAAACCTCATTGGCGCAAAGTATGAGATACTATTGCCAAGTGCTTCGAACTGATCTGCAGAAAAGTCAACGAAGTTACTACGTTTTGAACAATTTTATAATGAGCTTATACTAACCATTAAGTACAAATATCATACATGTTATATCGTGAAGTCATCATTGAAAGTGTTCAAATATCAGTTATCTTATATGATTACAGAAAAGCGTAGTCGAATGAGAAAACTGATATTAACCTATCGTTAATACACGGTAAAGGATGGGCGTAGAATAATTAATATAGCCTTTCATATACCCTTTTAGTTCATAAACCTTTTAGTGCATATGAGCAATAATATGCCATTAATAGGTTTATTAACTTTATAAACCTGACGAAAAACGGATTTTTAAACAGATTCACGCGTTTCAAAACGTTGAATCCAGGGAGCCTTGAAAACTCAAAAGTCGTTACATAGATTAGGGTAATAGATGATGAAAATGAAGGATTTGTCGTCCCGTCATTATTCACTCTATTCTCATCCATTTCTATTATTTTTCGTACAGAAGTATAAGTTGAATGTGAAAGACATGTAAGTCGGAGATACAATAAATCCTGATCGCGAGCTCTAATATTGATTCAAAAGCTGTATCTTTTACTTTCATTTCAGAATTGTCGATTGAAAAATGTTCGCAAAGAAGATTTCTTATATAATAAAAATGTTGCAGGAAGATAGAAACAAAGAAAAATTTCATCGCCGATGTACTAGAATTTACTGGATATTTTTTACTGCAATAATATTGTTCATGATTAACAAGTGGAGAAAAGAATTGCATGGCTGTCGATTGGTGACTGTGAACAATGAAAACTCGTCACATTCAAAAAGCCACCGTGGTCAACCATACTTAGCATATATTATCACTTCTACGCCTCGGCGTTTCAATTCCACATACACTGAACTTGCCACCGCATTACCTGGATTTTTTAATATTACTCTTAAACAATGCGTCTCGCACAATGATTCACGAATTATGGGTCATCGTCAAATAAACGTTGGATCATTACTTCTGACTCACGTTGATATATGGGACGAAATCGGATCGAGATCTGATCATGAGTTGGGCCACAACGATTGGGTATTTGTATTTGAAGACGATGTTAGTGTAGTTCCTCCTGAAATCATGAAAAGTTTTTATGGAAAAATTTACACAGCATGGGATTATAAAAACCCAAATCCTATTTTAGGAAGTAAGCACTTTACTTGTTGAAATTTAAAATTTTGTAAATGTAATTAAGTTAGTTCTCTGAGCGAGGTGACTTGTTATTGATAATGAATTTATAAGCTACCGAAACTGATCGACTCGTTTTTTTTTAATTCTAGCAATTAGAAAGTGTTTTTGCTTCCTTTTACATGCATCCCAAGAACTAGTTTGAATAACTAATTATCTCAATAACCATTTTTCTAAAATGTATCTAGGTGTTTCAATCATCATTAAAATTTAAAGTTCAAAGTACTGAAAAAGAGTTTCAGAATGATTTTATTCAATATTCTTAGTACAAGAACTGCACTGAACAAGAAATATTCTATACAGATACATAAATTTTCTTAAAATCTCTCTGAAACTAAGCAACACTTCGAAATATGATAGTCGTTTTCAAAATTTTCGAGCACTTCTCCGAAAGACTACAAAATGCTGGATCGTCTGCAATAACTTATGACGCGTCATTTTTTCAGAGAAAAATTACGACAACCACGAATGATGAAGAAAAGAAAGGCTTGATTACATTTTCTCTAACACCAAAACGAATGGTCGTCGAGCACGCATAAAAAATGTGTGGAAGTATAAATGCGGCCTTCACAACGAAAGCAGATTCTATTAAGAATGTCATTTGCGTTCTGGCATTGTGGTCAATTTGTAGTGAGAATAATTATTACATGATATGTTTTACACTTACTTCTTGCAGACTCTAAGTTTTACTGTTCCCATTTCATTACAATTATGTAAATCTATTGAAAAACGACGGTATCATCCTTTCAAGATTACAATCTGAAACAAGATGAATCCGGTATTGTCACTCAACAAATTACTTATTCTAACTTCAAAATCTTAGCCGTGTAAATTTTGCCTAAACAGATAATGGAAAAAGAAAAACTCGACAAAATGTCTAATTCATTGACTATATGAGCAGATATCAGAGTTAAATTTAACAGTGAAAATTAAACAGAAATCTTCTAGTGGAGAAAATTCTGCTTTTTGAGTAAAAGATTAGTCGATAATATCTAATTGAGAATTCTTCTAAGAGGAATTTCTCAATGTTGTATCAGGCTCTGTTTTTTCTGTTTGTGCTCGTTAATACTTAAATCATATTGTATAATACTTCTCCAACACACTAAAGGGGATATTTTCCCATTCAGTTGCACTCAAAACATATTTAGGTGATAACAGAGTATGTTTCCATGTTGAAATGAGTAATATCCGTTTCGATTCCAAGGGAGTTTTATACCACTAGATCTTTTTTCCCTTTTGTGGATGACTACATGACGAATAATATTTATATAATTTTTTTCCGACTAGAAACTATCGAAGAAGGACTCGCAATGGCGAAGCATGATGGAATTCTATATCTCGGTACTTGCAGGCCGGTCTTCATGGATAATGATACCGATATTCAGTATTCAAGCGATCATCTGATCCAATTCCGCCGTGGCCTATACTATTGTACGCATGCAATAGCCTACACTAAATGGCGTGCACGAAGATTCTGGAGTGACTTGGCTACATATAGACTTTTACATAGTGCAGTCGGTAGTGATACAATAGCAAGGGAATGGCAACGATTTTCAAAAACGTATCCATTAAGCGCAGCGACAAATATAAATTGGCCGACACATGAGGAACACTACGGGTTCTTCTTTCAGGATAGAGGAAAACATGTGTCAATAATACAAGGATAGATTTGAAGTGATTTTGTGTTGTATATCCGAATGAAGGTGTAGGTGTGAAGAGGAAGAGCAGTTACCGTCCCATGCGCTATCTTCTTCTTTTTTTTTGGTTTATGCAATGTACTTATTCGTGACATCCATTTATATATCTTTTTGTGATTTTTGTGGACGCTTACGGAAACAATAGTCAACAGACAAGACTACACGATAACAAACAGAGAAAGGATGACATGGAAGAGAAACGTGAAAACGTAAGCAACAGAACGAAAGTCGAGATCGAGGCAGCGATAACGAAATTGGCGTGCAGCACTGTTCTTTCTTTGTTTATTCTCCTGATACCGTATATCTTGACACCGAAGACCGTGCCGGGGGAAGGGATCGAACCTTCACGTGTCTGATTAATAATAATTATATGCATAGAACCACTACGCCATCCCAGGCATGCGCTATCTTCTATTGTAATTGCATTTCGAGCAAAACTTATATGGATGTAATGAAAGATACAGCATTCATGAGTTCACTAAGATTATTCCTCGATGCAATTTTGTGGAGCATTAGCAGAAGAAAGTACTTCGTTAGCATGTTTCACTAATACGTATCTTTTAATAAATGATGTATTGAAGCCAATATATTTACTGTATACTTGACCGATTTTATGGAACTTAACTAGAGTTTTGAGGAAACAACTATACCCAGGTCGAAAAATCTGACACAAGATCTTGTGAAACGCATACAAGATCTTGGAATATGGGCGAAATCTTACAAGAATCTGACAAAAAATCGTAGTTGTTGAGATCTTATATCAAGTCGCACAGTCAGATTCTTGAAAGATCTTATTAATGTGTAAGATCTTTCAAGAATCTGACTGTGGGACTTGATATAAGATCTCAGAGACTACGATTTTTTGTATGATTTTCGTATGATCTTGTAAGATCATACAAGATCAGATTCAGATTCTTATCAGATCTTAGTATCTGATTGTTTGTCCTGGGACCCTTGCGCTCTGATGGCTCAAAATGCTTATTTGATCGTGAATAAGAAAATGGTTTTTCCCGTCGGAACCGACAATAGGTCAGTGTCCAGGAATCCTATCGGATTCTGTCGGGTAGTCGGATTTCATAGGATTCGATAAGATTCGTNGTAGGACTCATTCACCTGGGTAGTGAATGTGGTCTAAAAAGCATATAATTTGTGACTCCTCACTTCGTCCTGATTTTATTCGCCGTTGTTTATAGAGCACGGAAGAGACGGCTAAGTTGCATATCTTTTCAGATAACACCTCTTCACTTCAAACCGATTGAAAAAACCTATTGAGTGAAATCAATTAAAGCTATGATAATTTATATGAATAAATTCTATGCGTATAATTAAATAGAATATTAAAATGTTTGTTGATAATAAATAATTTTGAAAATGGTATGATTGATTATGATAAAAATTGATATAACAGCTCTCCATTATCCAGTCCTTCAGGGACGTTTAAGGCATGTTTTCTCAGAGTCAGAATGTGTGAAAAGGACACAACATCCTCAACGACATCTATTTATATACAATACTATACTATTAGCAACAATTTTTGAAATCCGTAATATCATGATTCTTCAGATCACACCCGACAAAGTAATAAAAAGTAAATAAGGAGCCATCGACGAAATTAGACTATACTATAGAAGTTTACTATTACATATCTTTATCTTAATATTGAATTTTCAAACTTATAAATATTGGCTTACAAAATTAAGAGCTTCAACGCCAATATCAAGAATAATTACTAAGGGGCTACTCAGTTGAACACGCGTAGGCAGTTTTTATATCGAGATCCATAAGTATATTTAAATATAGTAGTACAACTAGATGATCCTTGCAGTTGATAATGGATGTAACAATACTAATACGATATCCGAGTATTAGCATTGATATTAGTCAGGAGCAACTAGAACTTGTATTTTAAAATGTATATCTTCTGTAGGATTTATTAGCTGTATTAGTATTTCAGCGTACACACACTGTGAGTATGTATAGATCGGTAAAAAAACTGAGTGAGATTGCTTTTATGATGCATAGGGATTTATTAAAAAAATTCTCCATAAAATAAGTACTATGATTTAAGTGATCAATATATGAGAATATTCAAAAACTCAGTAAAATAAATTGTTTTACCAGTAGATAGTAGTGTTTCAAAAGCGAAATCAAAGAATAAAAAACAGAGAATCTAACTGATGGGCTAAACGAACTAGGAAATGGAGTATGAAAAATAAGCAGAAAAACCAATCGATATTAGATTTATAAATTATTCTCATAAAGAGCCGTTCAAAATGACTGATGGCTGATACGAAGGTATACAGCGGCGTATACATCCAATACAAGCCATACCCTAGAGGCAGTCAACAATATATTTAAGCCTATGAACCTTATCTTATGAGCGAACTAAATCAATAATAGATATAGTTAGCATTTCGAACGATTCTTCAACATCATATTATATACCAACTCGTAATTTACAATATATATCTTGTAGACTAATCACTATAAATGTAACAATCAAGTATGATCAATTTGTAATCAATTCGAAAAATCATTCGATATGTATTGTTTGGTAAACGGTAGAAGTTTACATTGGAAAAATTCAAAATGTAACTTCCAGGGCTTTTAAAGAACTACGTGTGCAAGCAAATTATTGGTATGGCTATTCTCTTAAAATATTGTAATTGCATACCACCAGCAAAATTGATTTCTGTTGAACAAAAAAGTAAAAGATGTAGGCCAGCTAAAGCTAAACGTGTTTTGTTGATAGAAACAATTTATTTTTATTTCCACGTTTCTTTTTGGTTATTCGAAATTTTTGGTATTGATTTAATTTTCGTTCTTTCATTCTATAGTACTTGGTATGATCAAATCTAATGTTTTAACGTACTTATATCTAATAAACTTACCATTTAATCTGTTTAACTGATAAAATGTTTTTTTCCAAAAATAAGTCGCGATAGCTACTGTCACTTGCCTCCAATTTTATTGCTATATTAACAATGAAAATAGTATTGCATCAAAATATGCGTGTTCTTCTTTTTACGCACTTTTTTAAACCCATTTAACGCATTTGACTTCGTGTCATTGTTGGTTTAAAACTATATTGTCATTAAATGATGATGCACAGATAAAGAAAAGTTTAACAGGTGTGAGAAACGCATATACTTGACATTGCTCTACAAGTAACAATAAAAAACGAAGCGGTGAAAATGATATTGCGTTACTTATTATACTTATTTGCGTAAGTATTAAAGACAAAAGTTAAATAAATAGATAGATCCTATAGCTGCGCCGATGCAAACACAAGTTGTATCGACCAACTACATCGTATCTACGTTACATTGTATCGAGATATATATCCCTGAAAAACCTCCAATTCATGAATCATGTAACGGCATGTAACGGCATGTAACGGCATGTATCGGCTTGTATCGGCATGTATCGGCTTGTATCG
>OENM01001692.1:1934-28528 GCA_900239745.1 Rotaria magnacalcarata | reverse complement strand
TTGATAGTGGTTGGATTAGTTTTTCCTTGGAGAACTGGACAAAAACAATAGTATTCCACATAATACAATTGTTGATGGAGAAATTAAAGTGGGATTCAGGAAGTTATGGGTAAGTTTCTATAGAAGAGCAGCTTCTATGGAAAATCAGCCATAAGTGTTTGAGTCCATACTAATTTCCATCGTTGATGATTGCAATACCTGAAACAGCATGGTCTCAACACATTTTGCCAATAAGGATTCCAATTCAACATGTAGTTGAGGTCTAAGAGAGGTTTTAACGAAAATTTTTTTCTCAATGTGACATTGGACTAGTTCAAACTCAGATCTCAGAATGGCCTAGGCCAATCCAGGATTGGCCTGAATCCGAGATTGGCCTACGACATATATATATATATATATATATATATTTCGTTGTTCTGCTATGTGTGATTGAATAATGTATTGATTGGTGTATTAAAAATTAAATCATCTCGAAAACAAAAATGACATAATTCTGTTTTACTTTTCACATCAATCGGAATGGCTTATTTCAACATTATTCGATTTTGCTCCGGTCTCTGTTTTACTCGCATGTGCGCAAAAAGTGCCGCAAATGAATCATGACAAATATCTACAAGGAAAAAATAGAAAGAAAAAGAAAGGACATAAAAGTTGTTATGTTACCTATGACTGTTACATTTGCAAAGCTTACATTGCGTCTTATATATATATATATATATATATATATATATAAGTATTCTCGAAAAACGAGCACACCAATATGGCGACAAATCTTCGTTGCTTAATTATAGATAATAACTCTGTAGGATTGAAAATACTTATTCAATTATATATACTTATGAATTATTTTAGATAAAATCCTTTTTTCCCCAACAATATGTTTGCTGTGAAACCACCATTGAATAATAAGCAATTCCTCCGCAAAGAAGAAGCAGAGAAGTATCGAAGTAAGTTCTACATATTATTGTCATTGTATAATGCATTTCTATACATACGTATATACTTAAGTAGTGATAAATAATGACAAGTAAGATTAACAAAAAATAAATTTCAGCTTTACTTTATTTTTATTTTTGCTTCTATAGAAAAATAATTAGTTGTATTGAAAATTTATCCAATGAAATTTTCTATGAAATTTTTGATTTCCTCGATGGCTGTGAAATATATCAAGCATTTTCAAATCTTAATAGTCGTTTTCAAACTTTAATCACTTGTTCAACTCTTCGATTAAAAATTGATCTTAGTACTCGTCCTGACTCTAGTCTAGAATATTGGTCGAAATATGTTGTTGTTCCGAACAAGGATCGAATTATTGCGCTGAGTTGGCCGTTTAGTTATGATCATGATTTGGGTTATACACTATTCAATATTGATTCATCATTTATCCGACTTGAAATTTTAACATTACGTAGTATTAGAGCAAAAGATCTTATCCCTCTTCTCATAAATATGATCTCTTTACCTCATCTATTCTCATTGACGATCAACTATGATGAAGATCCTCAGGAAATCAGCAATATCTATCAAGCAAGTTTCAATTTATCCATGTTAAAATACTTTAAATTATCCTTTTTTGCATTTGAAACATTATTTTCAATATCAATAAATGTTGATAAACAGTTGACTACTATAAAATATCTGGTGATTGATCATTGCTGCAGTCTTGATGAATTAATCGCTCTATTTTCATGTACTCCTCAACTCTGTCGATTGACTTGTGAACAAGTCAATGAATCACACAAAGACATCGTGAAAGATACACTTTGCCCAATATTGAGTCTGACTCATATTTCCATCGGTAGATGTTATGCAAAATTTAATGAAATAGAAATATTTCTCACCAAGATATCATCTCAATTAGAAGTATTACGTTTTAACAGTTTCAGTGACGTAAATTATTTGGATGCAAATCGATGGGAACGTATAATTTCACAATATTTACAACATTTGAATATATTTGAATTTCAGTACAATGAAATTATTGAAAGATATTCACAAACAACTATTGACTATGGTAGACTAAACCAATTCAAGTCTTCGTTTTGGATAAAACAAAAATGGATTTTCAAAATTTCTATCGATACAGACTCTTCAGACAAAAACGTTATTGTTTTTTCCATTTTTCCAGACAGGTTTTGTTTCAAAAGAATCACTGTTGTAAAATATAATTTTTTCGTTATTCTTTCGTTGTAGAAAAATTCGAAGTAATTCTTATGAAAAAGTGAAAAATGATATTAATTTCAATGATGATGTTGATCAAAATATGGAACAAGTATATGCCACCACATCTTCTATAATGTTGGCCGAAACGAATCAATTAGACATAATCGATCTATCAAATTCTAAATATAATGAAAGCTGTTTCGACACAATTGGTCGCATTCAAGCAGCAGTAAAAATTACGCGTTTAAATATTATTGCCAGTGAAATGTTCATGGAAACATTAATTGAAATTATCGGATGTGTGCCTGATATTGATTCATTAGTTATTTCATCTTTAGAAATGGTACCAATAAGATGCTTATCTACTGAAGAAGCAAAAACTCTTCGTTTATTATCCGTAAAGAACGTAATTACGAAAGTCACACTTCATCAAATGAACGACTTGGCACCAGTTAAGTTTCTTCTTCATCTTTGTCGTCGTATGAAATATCTCGATGTGGATTGTACAAAAAATGTGTTACCTGAAACATTTTTACGTTTTATTCTAATGCACAAGATCAAGCGTATATCAAGATTGTCTGTGCTCTGTTTGAAAATTCCAGAAACAGATATAGACATCGTGGACAAATTAAAAGGCATCATTGATATTGAGCAATTGTGTTTCGATTATAAAATCGAACAAATCGATAATAAAATTTATTTGCGATTGTTCGCATGACCATCTAGTAGTTTTACAAACTTTTAATGGAGCAGATGTTTCACATATAGAAAGAGTCTTATTTGGGGTGTGGGTGTGGTTCTGTCTTGTTCTAAACTCACACCCTTAAGTGTCACATGCTTGTGCAATGTATACTATATCGTAGGGTAAAACTTCAGGAAAAATAAATATCTAGAATTTTAAGCAGAAGATCGAAGTTGATTAGAGCCTATCTTATACATAAAGTTCGAAGTCAAAAACGATTGAGCTGTGGAAAGCGCTGTTGATCGTTTTGATTGATTCATTAATAAATTCGATAATTATATTCAACTGGATCAATTCCTCGGTATCATTAATGAATAAAACTTTACAAATTTCTAATAGTTTTTAAATAAATCTTTTGTAAATTTAGAAAGGAGAAATTTTAATGAAGAAGCAGAGATGCTCAATCATTATTGAATAGGCATAATGAGCAAAACAAATCACCATTGATGAAATGCAAATTTTTCTTAAAGATGAAAATTCAGAAATTAGAACTTTTTGATATTTTTATTTCATATTTTTCCTTGTTTTTAAAATGTCTTCAGTATGAATTTAATTTTTCTAAAAAAAATAAAATTTTTGAAAATTCATCGGAAAAATAATATTATCTATCGATCCAAAACGGTGCAGAATATGCTATTCAACTTCTCAAACAAAATCTAGCAGAAAAAAGGAACATCGAAATTGATTTGCAGTCTAAACAACGATTTTACATTAATTTACTTGAAGAACACTGTAAAAAAANAAAAAAAGGTTTTCTACGAAACCAAAAAAGGATCTGAGCGCGGGCACACGGTCAGATCCTTTTTAGATTTCGTAGAAAAAGGTTCCGTATGGAACTTCTTCTTGGTAAATGGAAAAAAGGTTTCGTACACATGGTTTCGTATAAAACTTTCCGAATTATATTCATCTCATGAGGAACCCTAGGAAGTGATGCATGGTTTTCGAGTTGAGCTGCCGTACATATGGTCGATTTCGGTGAGATAAGGGAAGCCCCTAAAGGATGCCTTTCGTTAGTTCTTCCTTCGAAAATTATCCTTCTGTTATCAGAATTTCAGTGAAATGCAAGCGAGGAAACCTTTGTAGCTGTCGAGTTGGTTTTGAGTTTGAGCCCAGTTTGTAAGATAGATCTTAGTGAAATATAAAAAGCTCCAAATGAACGATGTTTCATAAGTCTTCTGTAGAAAGTTGCAGACATTTTCTTGAATTTTAACCTAGTGTCGCAGATATCAGTGAATTGAATGAGACTATTTGTAGTTGAGGTTTCATGAAGAGAAGAATTTATTTATCAGGGAAATGTCCCAAAATGTTTATTTCGCAAGAATGCATATTTCTTAGGGATAGTAAAGTTCACGGAAAATACCACATTTCATCATCCTTTCTTAGGCACTAGTGGTATTGTTGAACGTTGAAAACTCTGGAAAAGAGGTGTAATTTTGAAAAAACCTTCGCAACCTTTCCCTGATAAGTCAATTACTCTCTTCATGAAATCTCAAATAGCAATAGCCTCATTCAATTCACTGAAATCTGCCACACTATAGGATAAAATTCAAGAAAATGTCTGCAAATTTCTATAGAAGACTTATGAACCATCGCTCAATTGGAACTTTTCATATTTCACTAAGATCTATCTTACAAACTGGGCTCAAACTCAAAGCCAATTCGGCAGTTACAAAAATTTCCTCCTTGGCATTTCACTGAAACTCTGATAACAGAAGGATAACTTTCGAAGGAAGAACTAACGAATGGCATCCTTTAGGGGCTTCCCTTATCTCACTGAAATCAACCATATGTACGGCAGCTCAACTCGAAAACTATGCATCACTTCCAAGGGGTCCCGCTTTAGACAGAAACAAAAAATATTGTTTACTTCAAACCCGTGATTAAGTCTTCCTAAAAAAAAGCGAAGAAAAAGATAAACTTACTTGCATATCAAGATTGTGAACTCGTCCACAGCAAACAAATAACCAGTTATTTTGACCAATACGCTAACATGACAATTAGCATCTCACCCAAGTCTGAAACACGAAAAGAATCATTTGTTAAACAAAATAGACTTACTGCAAAATCGAAAAACGGCATCGATCTAGAACGGAAAGAAGACTATTTAAAGAAGAAAACATACATTTAAGCATCCGTCGAATATTTATCCACGTCCGGCAAAAAATAAGCATTAGACGAATAGAATAACTGCTAAACATTATCTCTATGTGTTATATTTACCTAGAGTTGTTGTGAGTAGAATACGAGCTAGCACTTTCTCCACTATTCACACGAAAGTGGCATCACCGTTAGTTGTTTTTGAGACCATTCTAAACAAAACAAAAAAGAACAGCAACTTATGTTGTAAGATTCAACTTACCATTAAATGAATTATTTTCATATACCTAAAATATTAAAAAAAACACCAATTCATTAAATCAAATTAAACTTGCATTTCAATTGATTATTCAAACATACCTAACTAAAGAAACTCTTGAATTCATTTTATCAGATTGACATTACCTGTCTATTCATACATGTAACGTAACGAAGACGCTAAAAGAACAATCACACTTGAGAATATATCACTAACTATTCAATCGATTTTGGAGACACAACTACCCAGCTCTACCATTCAACTATCGCATCCATGCCATCGAAAAATGATGATGGATTCCGATTCCTCGACATCGACTACCTATTTCAAAGTTCGATCAGAATTCAGATCAGAGTTGAAATAAAAAGTCTAATTTTGCAAGCCTTGATTTTTCGATGGACCCAATATCTGATCAATGGGAGCTCAGATCGAAAAAATGAAGATGGATTCCGATTCCTCGACCTGAATGATCTATTTGTGATTTATATGACTTAAATCACGTTCCGAAAATATAGAATCTTGCTTCAAGCCAAACCATCTTTGGGAAAATGGTTCAGCGTTTAAAAAAATGGTGCAGGACGGATCCTTTTCAAACATCCGCAACTGTTGAGGATCAGAGATGGTTCTGTAAACCAGTCTGAACCCTGGCTAGTTTATTGATGAGAGAATGAAACGTTAAACGGTTCCGTATCTTGGGTAGAGCCATAAATGGTTCCTTATACTTTGTACGGATTTATTGATGGTTTCACGAACTATTTCATGTTTTCGTATACAGTGTACGAAAGCATTAGGAGTTTCACTACTTATTTTGAGGTTTGGTATTGTTAGCGTCAGTAGATGACACTCACTGACGCTAAACTTTTCTCGTATGTTATCTATTTCTTGAATCTCTAATTTGATTTGTTACGTAATCTCTCAANTATGATTCATCTCGTGATTATCTTTTTTTCCGTTATTGCGCAGTTGTTGATGTGTTATAGTATCGAATACTCGATACTCAATATATTCTATATATGATACAACGACAAAGTCTATTATTGAAACATGTTTAGCTCTCTATTTTTAGCAGACTAAATATTAGTTCTACTATTGCTACATAATCCCCAAAACGAGAGCTAACATTTGGTGGAGAAGTTGGGCAATTTGTCTGCCCTATTATTTTGATATATTATTATTATTTCTTCTGATCTTTTCTGCAAAATTAATTTGCACTGACTTATTACAATTATTAAAATGATGTGTTAAACCACACTACACTACAACGACACGAACATTTTATTAAAATGGACACTAAAGATAATTTTGACATTTTCCTATCGAAAAACTTTGTTCGTTTTTCTGGGAAAGAAAATGTTTCTGAATGGTTAGACGAAACTGAAAATAAATTCCACGAGTTTCGTATGGTGCGAAGTCTTCGTTTTAGAGCAATTCCTATGTTGATCGAAGGCGACATAGAATTAAAATACTTTCGAGTTCGAGAGTATATTCGAGCTTTTGACGATTTCTATGTATTTTTGTTGTCATTATACGACCTAGAATTTTCTACTTCATCTAAAGCAAAATTTTTTCTGAAGTTACTCGACAATCAGTTCGACAATCCATCTAATGGAAAAGTTGAGTGCTCTGATGAGCATGACTATTGTCAAATAAAATCTATTGACTACTTTTATGAATCCTTGTCGTCTGAATTTGAAACCAATTGTTCATTTCCATCGGAACAGAAGTTTCTACCTATAGTTACAGATAATATATCAAATGAGGAATTTTTAATTCCAACTACATTGACTGACAATGTAATGGAAAGATGTCTAGATAGTTTCGATAATATAAGTTCCGAAAAAGAAACGAATGAAACATGTTCAAGTATTACTGTAGCTTTTGGTGCCACCAACACAATTGGCGAGATACCAGTTAAAACGCTACTCATGACTACTACTGATTATTCTTTCGTTGTGATTGATCAAGTACTAAATGATATTCGTGAAACTACCGTAGGAGACTCGAAAAAGAATTCGAAGATGCACAAGAGTAGGATGACTCATTTAATTGAATCGACTAAACGAGTTGATCATCTTCCAAAGTTATTATACATTCCTAATATTTATCGATATTATTCTAATATTTATCTATTTCGAGCAAATGCCCTTCGATTGTATATCTATAATAGAATTACACATAGGGCATGGAAAACTCTATTGTATAAAACAAGAAAAAAGATTACTAAACGTTTACAAACGAATCTTTCCGGGAAAAATAGTTACATAGAATGTTTTCGAGTTCATCGATAATAAACACTCATGTAACTTGTTTCGTTTTATTTTTTTGTTGTAGTTTTGTGTTCGTTTATACACACTGTTGTTGTTATTTGTCTACCTTTTTCTACCAGTTTATGTTACTTGTGTTGGTGTATCTATCTGACTTTCTTTTCCTCTTCCGTTTCGTATTATATAATCGATATGTGATCCTTTTTTCGACTTCCTCAATCCAGTGGGAAGAAGTCTCACATGGCTACCTTCCTGGAAGAGGGAGGTGTTAGCGTCAGTAGATGACACTCACTGACGCTAAACTTTTCTCGTATGTTATCTATTTCTTGAATCTCTAATTTGATTTGTTGCGTAATCTCTCAACTATGATTCATCTCGTAATTATCTTTTTTTCCGTTATTGCGTAGTTGTTGATGTGTTATAGTATCGAATACTCGAAACTCAATATAGTCTATATATGATACAACGACAAAGTCTATTATTGAAACATGTTTAGCTCTCTATTTTTAGCAGACTAAATATTAGTTCTACTATTGCTACATAATCCACAAAACGAGAGCTAACAGGTATACATACTTCAAAACTATCGATACTTTCGAAAGCCAAATATATGATTTACGTGAATTATATAATACGATTGATGGTTCCGTATAATCGTTACGAAACCATGCATGCCTACATAAGGGTTGCAAAGGTTTCGCACTCCCTTTACGAAACGATTACTTACTTGGAAAGGCATAAATTGGTTTTGGATATCTTTTGCGGAACCATTAACGGTTTCATCCCGTTATCTGAAAGTTCAGCAGACATACTACGAAACTTTTGCCAGTTTCATTTAGTATCTAAAAGTTCCAGATAGGCTCTACGAAACTATTCATAGTTGTTTAAAAGCTCTAATCGTTTCGGACATATTCCACGAAAGTAGCCATGGTTTTGCAAAAGATATACTGAACTGTTATATCATGTACGTAAGTGTAAATGGTTTCGTGTAATGCATGCTGAACCTTTGGATGCTTCGCGAAACTTTCCATAGATTCGTATAAGATACACGGAACCTTTCCTTGTTAAACGAAACTCTCATTAGTTTCGTAAAACATAATACAGTTCAGCGTAGATCGTACGAAACTATTCACTGCTTCATAAATGACACAAAGGTTCAGTATTTCTTTGACGGAACCGGTAATAGTTTCGTAGAATGTGTCCAGAACCTTTAGTGGACTTACGCAACCATGAATGGTTTCGAAGAACTTATGTGGCACTTTTAAATGCTGTTCAGAACTCCCAATGTTTTTTGCATGATGAATACGAAACTACCAAAAGTTTGGTTCACGCTCAACGAAACTTCTAGATGGTTTCATAGTAAAACTTCAAAACCCTTTCCAAGTTTCGGAACTTAAAAAGGTTCTGTATGAAATTTCCGAAACTATTTTCATGCCACGGAAATTAAAATCGTTTCGTAAAATAGTACCAAACCTTCAAAGTTCGGTAGAACACCTATTCTTTTTACAGTGTATATGAGAAGTTATTCATAGTTTAAGATAGTTCATTGCACTTCTCTTGTACTTCATTCATACTCCCTTGTACTTCCATGTACTTCGCGTGTACTTCCATATACTTCCACCGTACTTCCATCGTACTTCCATCGCACTTTCATGTACTCCCATCGTACTGCAAAAAAGATTTGAAGGAGATGAAGTCGCGTTTTTCCCACCTTGGGTATAATCAGATTAAGAATCAATTATAATCAAAAATAATCCGGAAAACCTAAGTTCCATCTATTATTTTCATACTTTCGATGATAATCGACGAAAATCTGAAAAAAATTGTTTTAAATAATGTTATTCATTCTGAAGAATAATCGATGTTTTTACAAAATTTTTAATAAAAGATCATAGGGATAATCGATGAATACTAAGTTCGGGGATTATTTTTGATTATAATCGAATTTAATTATTTCGTAGTCCATTTTAATCTGATTATACCTGTAGATTTTTTCACACGGGACCCTGGTCGACAATCTATAGTTTCTATTGGTACATCACTTTCTGTTTTTGTCAAGGTTACTAGAATATGATTGTCCAATAGCCATATGCAGACGTATGAGTAAATTACCTTATTGTTTGGTGCGTATCTTCACAGCAGTCCTTTATAATTCGTTGAAAACACCTTTTCCCAGGTGATATAAGGGACTCCTCCCTAGAAACTTGTTCTTGACTATATGTCTTTATAGCATAAGCAAATTTAGGTACCGTAATTGAACAATTCTGACATCACTGAGAAAGCATGGCCTTTTGTGTGAGTACGTTAGTGGCATACAATGTATAGGCGTTGAACAGCTACGTAACATAAATCTCTACAGTACACTTCAAGCCTTTATATTTGATTGTTTTGCAGAAATTGAAACTGAATTTTGTGCCCTCGAGTAAAGTAAGTTGATAGTTCTGTGGCAAAACGTTTCAGAGAATTTCAGAGAGTCTAACTGGAAAAGTCTATCATGAAAATAGGCTAATTCTGAACCCTATACCGATTATGGCCAACCAGATTAAAAAGACTCAATTGCAATTAAATGCCAAATGGAATCATGATTGTGTTGCCTGTATCGTTCAGAATTTTCTGCTCTAATTCAAATAAAATCGATCATTAAGTTAACGAATAATTTATTTTCATCCTGTAACACAGAAACTGTAATATTGAGAATCTGTTCCATATTTTTTTAAATGAAAGTTGACAAAAAAAGCAGGCTCTTTTCGTTTCTAAAATGAATGATGAGACCATAAGTTAATTTTTCGCACACGTGCGCTTGTAGATTGATACTATTACGATGAGACCATGGACAATATAATTGATTATGATAAGAACAAAGGCGGCTCTATATAACTCCGAGATGCAGTAGGTAGCTGTCGCCGTCGGATCTGATCCTTGAACACCATTGCTTTTGGCACCGAGTACCCAAACAGACCCAGTCACTAGCCAAGCCAAGTTGAACAAGACTAGGACAAATGTAAGAAAGACAATAGCAAAGACGAGGTGGTGCGCAACTCTCTTGGTATTGCCCTCCGCGCAGCTAGGATAAATACAGCGAGAATCGATCACAGCAGTAAGGGCAAGCAGCATGATAACGATACTAATCAAGGCATGCACAATCAAATAAATATTGATCATTGGTTGAATTGTACACTGTCCTAGGTACTGAACTCCGAATTTCAGATGGATGATGGCAAATATAATAGTCACCGGGATCGAAAATAGATGAAATTTTGATCTGTAGAAACTCATTAATTTATGAACGCGCTCATTGTTTGTGATTGAGAGAGCATAAGCGTTACTATTGAGAGCGCTGTGATTGTGATCATCGTTTGGCTGCATACTTCTTGTAGTAGAAATCTAAAGAGTACTATATAAAAATACAGATATGACATAATAGTGATGCATGTTTTGATTTTACATACGTCGTTGCACAAATGGTTTACAGAATGGTTTTAGCAGAATAATCGTTCATGCACTAAAACAAAAGTTTTCTTATACAATGAAACAAAAAGATAATTCTAAATCGCTTTAACTACCAGAAGCTCGTTCTAAGCAGTCTTTACCTCCAGCAAAATGACTGTACCATAATATTATCATAGACATGGTGGCTTTAGCGATTTCTACCACCGTCTAGCTGAATTGGAGATGGAATCAGACCCTGACATGATTTCAATGCATAAAAATGGAGATTTCGGCCGTTGTGAGGGTGTGATTATGTGCTGTGATGGGTTTGAATAAAGAGATACCCACACCTGCGGGTCTCAATGCTGATTATCCGGCTAATAAAAATTAATTTTAGATTGTTTATGACGTCTACTACGTAATTTGATAGACCTACTTTCGTTGAATTTACGATATTTATTTCGTTTCTATAGGTGAAAAAGATGAAAATGACCTTTTCAATAGCTATATTCTCGTTGATTCAAACAATCTTATAATGCGTTTAAAAAATTATGCTGCTGAAAGTTCAATTTTTGTAGATCATCAGTTTACATCTAAGCCGTGTCCAAAGTTGGGGCATATCATTCATAAAGTAAGGTTTTCTATTTACATAAATCTTTTATACAGGTATTTTTCATAACCTTTCTGTATGTGAATAGCATCTATTCTCGTCAGTAATGGCACGTCAAACGTTTAGTGAATTCTTTCTAACAAAAGTAGTACTGTAAATTTTACTCAAATCATATTCAATTAATTCCTAATGAGACGCTTAGATACTATTCTTTATTCACAGAGAAAACTGCCTGTTTTTTGGGCAAACAATGAGCTCGATCTAAACTCGACTCATCTGGTTTGAGTTTAGTTCAGATGTGCTACAGACAGAATTAACTTACGGAAAAGAATCTTCAAAAGCCGTCTACACGGTTCATTATGTGTTTTACGTGTTTAATATAATACATAACTTGAGTGCAAAATATATAACCAAATTCTATTATACTCTTTACTGCTTAACGTTCTCCCTGTTAGAATAAAACATGACGGCGCTCGTTTCCTTTCCTTTCGTCAACAACATCATCTAAGGCATCAATTTTAATCTTAATTTTTGACAGTTTTCAGTTTCTTATACTCTATCTACTGAAGAACAAGGAAGAAAAAAACACTTTGGCTCCTCAGAGAAAAAAGCAGTCAGTACTATTAACACTAAGACAACCGTCAGCTTGTTATACCTCTGTAATTCTTTGACTAGCTCATTTCCGCTGAATAAAATACACAAGTAGATGACAACATTTTCCTGTTCTTTCCAGTGGAAGTATAACACCGTTTTACAGCTGCTTCTCATTTGATGTGTATATGTCGTGCCAAAGGTACATTCTTTGCCGAAGTTACTGTGAATGATTTGATAAACATTAAACCTTAAAAAATCAACGTAATTTTTTCGATATCAATATTAATAACTATTTTTTAATTCAATAGAGATAGAAAGAAATTTATTGAATCTTTTTTTTCACAAAAATATACAAGAAATTCACAAATACAACAGAAATAACAAGCCTACATAATAAATTATATATTAAAACTATTTATTACAACATGTTGTTGAATTATGACATCGTGAATTGCATAAAATTTTAGCTTGTTTACACTTGCATCTACTAGTTGTACAACCACCTTTGCATGAGCATTTTAACATCCCTTGTCCACCAGTAATGCTTTGTAGTTTAGCTACTTCTCTTAATGATTTTTAAATACTTTTGTTAGCGCTCTCGCTCACGAAGAGCGACGAACACTTAAAACGTGTGTTTTTTATTATCTCTCTGTTTATTCTTTTAGAAAACGAATGTTTATATACACACATGAAAGCAGAGACACGAAAATAGAAAGAAACAGAGACAGAAAGGAAAAGACAAAAGAAAAGAGAATAGATAGAATCGAGATATACGTTACAGTATAACACACTGTAACAACTTTGATCGACGTTTTCAAATAATATAGTTGGTGTTCCAGTTGATCCTTTTTTTAAATTTGCATTCCTATTCGAGATCGTATTTGGCAGCTACTGACTACTTGTGCGTTAGATTCGTTAAATGTTGTGCTGTATTTTATGTTTAACGTTATTCATACGTTCTTGAAGTCATATTTTATCATTTTTTTTATATTAATAGCTTACATAGAATGATCCATCCACCTAGAACTACACATACGTACACATCCTATGCAAGGTTGCTGAATCTTCTGAAGAGTAGGAAAACTTTCTGAAGTTAGCAAACTTTTCTGATTGCGCTCGGATGTTCTGATTTCTTTTTCGAATTCTGAACTTTTTCAAGTGGCAGCTTCGTTAGGGTGCAGATATGACTGGGCGTCTTTCCTTCATTCATTCATACCTATACTTGATAAAAGACATTCACAATAATGGAAAAACGTCTAGTGCAGCCCCTTTGGGGCTAAAATGTGGAACTCACATATATCCCTTAGACTCACTAAAATAATTCAAAATAGTTCATGCCAAAAATCTACCTTAATTTTCAAAATCTATAATTAGGTCATTACCTATTTGCTTATGCCTGTAATGGATTGGGGTACAGCAGTTCTCAAATCCAAGTTCAGATCAAATGAGCGAAAGAACTGTTCGGGCAGATCAAATCAGATATAAGAAACTGTCTAAACAGTTCTTTGATCAGAACTAAAACTGAACTATCGTACCCCTATGTCGTACCTACGTAGCATATGTGTTTTTTTGTGAAACACGATCTGAAAGGAGTGTTAAAGTATATAGGGTAGAAATTTGGATCCACCCCTCCCCCACAGATCGTTACAGAGAAATTAATTAATCAACTAACTGGTTAATTAATTAAGTATTGATTAATTAATAATTATTAAATTTCTCTGTAACGGTCTGTGATGGTTTCTGGATTCTCTGTAACAGGCTGTGCTGGTTTCTAGAGACTTCATACATCATAATACAGACCGTGACACAGAAGTTCCACAGACCATCAGTGACCGTGATAGACGAATTCCAGAAAAGAAGTTTCATCGTGTTTCACATTTTAATCCCACAGGGATTGCGCTAACAACTTTTTTTTATAATGAAATACCATTGAAAATAATGTATAGATTAATGAAAACAAATCTAATAGAGCAGCTCTTACCATCAAGTTGAATCTTAGATAGTTCAGGAAGTAATTAGTATTTTGTTAGTCAGACTACAGAACATACTGACTAAAAAAACTGCTTTCTGAACTACTTGCAACAGCTGGCACTAGTTCGAAAAAATTGACCTTCATACTTGGTGTCTGATTTTATTGAAAATAATTCTGGTTGTTTTCTGATTTTTACCTTTTTCATCTGAGGAATCTGATCAGATGTTAGAAGAAATTGGGAATATATTAATAGATAACATAGTACAGCTGGAAATTTTTCTCAGCTATTTCAGTAAAGCAAGACATAAATCAAAGAAGAAAATGCACTAGGAAAAATATCTGTGTGAGCGAAAGAAAAAGATATACATATACGTGTATGTGCAGAAAGAACGAGAATGAAGATGTGTGGGTAACAACTATAACATATTTGTCTTATGGCGCGTCTTATGTACGTGGCACAAGACCAAGATTCATTACAGAAGAGTATCTTAAGTGCTGCATGTTTCCGACCTCGCAGATATTTTCACATTGGAAACTGTTGGCAGCATACGTGCAGTTGTCTTTTCAGAACAATCCAGATAGCTGCAAAGAAAAGCAAGAGGGCATTAGTTAAGGCGTTGGTAACAGTCTAAAGCATCAACTCACCACATAAGAAGCAAAGGAAATATACCCAGTATCGAGAGCACAAGAAATACCATACCAGGCCAGAAGTTAAGAGAAGCCTTGTATATCGCATTTGACGCTGCACCTACTGCTTTGTCGCCAACTACTTCGATTAGGGCTGCAGCAATGAAGACAATTACATATTCGTTAGGGTTCACAAGTCTGCTCAGTTTCGCCCTTAGTACTGGCATCGTGATAAAGAATAGACTCTCGATGAATGCAGCTAGAATAGAAAATATCCCATTTTCTCTACTATACATGAATTTTATCAATATACAAACCAATGTAGAGTAACCAAACCCATTTGGTAAGTGATAAGATAAGGAGATCAGCCATGAGACCAAGCAAACCGACGATTGGCATAATATAGGTCTTGTCAAGTTGTTCTTTTTTGACCATGAAGAAGATAAGAGTGAACACACAAACGCCGATTGCATGAGTTGCAAGAACTAAACCAGTAACAAGTGCGTCCAGACAGAATGGACGCCCGTATGCAAAGAGAGAGAACACCGACATGTAACCGAACAACATGAGCAAAACAAGAATGTTAATAATGCTGATCAGTATTATGTATTGTTGATTGTGACCAGTGCGTTTGACAAGAAATACCTGTATGCAGCGAATTATAGGTTTCAGACGGATGCGTGTCAGTTGCCGAAGCATGCCCTCACTCCGTCTAGATATATGAAAAGGGTCCGAGCATTTCAGGAAATAAATAAAGCAACCATGTCGCTTTTCATAGAGGAGTAAGAACTTAACCTTACCAGTAACCTATTGGGGAAAGTAAGGGTAATTTTCCTTCTTATTTTCCTCGTTACAAATTTTAAGTCCATTGAGTATCTATCTGAACTAATGCAATGGTGAAATGAAAACGTGTGCTTGAATGGGAAAACGAAAAAATTGAGTTCTTTAAAAGTTAATTTTGAGCAAAGATCTTTCTGTTTAATTTTTTTCATCACTCAGAATATGAAATATGGAGTTTAATTAGATTCAGACAATGAAATTAATCACTTCAATTCAGTCTTACAATGGGATGGCAAAAATCTTACGTGACTAATACATTGTTTTCGAGAAATTTCAAGACATCGATGTGATATTGGAAACTTTTTCTTAACATTGAGACTCGTCCTCGATGAAAACAGGCTTAAATTTTCAGTGATTTAGTCACTGAAAATGAACCATTACTTAGATACTGCAATTTCATTTCGAGGTTTTATTCCAAATTGTAACTGTGAAAAGGAGATCCCCCAATTTTACATGGGTCTCAACATTATTTGAAGAGAAATTTTAATTGTTCCAGTAAGACATCTGTCACAAGTTATTCATAAAATGGTCATGACTCTGGTATCTGAAACGGTTATTAGTTGCATTTATTCGATGAAGATTTGAAAATTAAGCAGATCGAAAACGTTTTTAAATTAGCGAAGTCTTTCTAACTGGCGACGATAAAGACGAGTGTTTACAGTTTAAAATATAGAGATCTTTAGTTTAAGAAGATTTATAATAGGCACTTGTGCCCATGAATCATTCATATGACAATGAACGAATGATCACATTTCGCGGAAAGCAGTAGCAGCTCACCGTAGGGATGACACTTTAACTTTATTTTAAAGTTAAAGTAAACTTTTTAATAGAAGAAATACCTTTTTTCTAAAGCTGGAGGTTAAAGTGTCACTCCTAACTAGTACAATAGGCAACATTTTGAAATTGTACGAAGAGAAACGTCTCTGTATAACGAGAAACACTTAGACAGGCAGGCATCTGAAGAAACACAAATTTTATGGTTGTAAAGAGCTTGTTACATTGGTCGTTCAGGTCAGTTTTGATCAGAATTACATTTAAAGCGGTAGTTAGCACTGATACAGTCGTACTAATTCTGATTTTTCAATAGAAATTTCTGTGAAGAGCATGTCAAAATATCAGATAATGTCAGGTAGGTCGTTTTTGGCTTCAGATTTTAGCAGAACTGATCTGAAGAGAAAATCTCAATGGTTGGCTTATTTTATGCATGAAATTTTCAGAATTTTAACATGTGAACGTATTTCAGAAGTGTTCAAAAGAATTTGATTTATCATTAAACGATAACATTTCATGTTAGATAACTAATTACATAAAATTCAAGAAAGAAGTTTTTTTAATGACAATATTCCAGCAGCTAAATGTTTTTATCCTGTTTTTGTGCAATCTGTTCTAGTTGATCTTGGGTAAAATTTTGAAACGAAATATAAAAGAAAATATTTACGAAATAATCTCTGTAAAGAGAGAGGATGTGAATTCTTTAAAATGAAACATTTATGGCAAAAATTGCCAGAGCGTGTCGTATCTACGTTGATCCGAAACATACCAAATATTTTCCTGTAAATAAAAACTCTTCCCTGTACAACTGCAGAATTAATACAAGGAGGCTTGCTAATCACTTGCACACATGACACTTTAATCATGCATGCTCGATAGTAGAGCTACTTGATTTCTGAGGTATTAGAAAGAATTTGAATTAAAACATTGATAGATCTCAATTTTTCTGCTCTAAAAATAGCAATTCAGTGGAACGCATAAAGGTTTCATTGTATAATTCCGTGACCGTCGGTAACCAAGGCTCAGGCAAATGCACGATCATACATGTAGGGTTTCACCAATAACAGATAAAAAACAAACAAAACGATCTTCCATACTTTTGAGGAGCATTCCCATGTCAAAGTATTAGTCTAACACTATCAACGATTCAAGTTCGTTTTTGGAAGCTTATTACTATAGTCTTGAGTAATTTTCGAAACCTTCGAAAATACCCATTTCAAATTCAAAGAAAGGTGAGTATTTTTAGAATAATTTTTGATAGGAACTAGATAGAAATCATTGATTTTCATCGTTTTAAAGGGAAAATAAAACTGCAGCAAAATTTGACTACCATATTTTTCCGTAGATTTTCTCTTTAAAATTCAGGAAAAACTCAATTTTTCGTGAAACTTTTGCCATACGCATTTATCAAAATGTTATTTGAAAGATTGTAAAGGAGTTAATATATGAAATTTGTTTAAGACTAATTCTTTTCCTCCCTGTGATTTTTGATAATTTAATATCATTTAGAAAAGAAAATAATGCCTTCGTCGTGGCTTGATAGCTCAATGATTAGAGTGCTGGTCTGGAAAACCAGTATTCGTGTCATATGGGTTCGCTTCCCGAGAGAAGCATATCAGTTTTCTTTCTCTAAATAATATATAAAATTATCGAAAAATCAATGGAAGAAATAAAATTAGTATTGTAGAAATCTCGTTCATTGCGATCAAATTTCCAGGAAAAGATCGACAAATTCTTCGGAATTAGGGCAACATGAGTCAAGCTGAAATAAAAGGTGACCTCTGTAAAGACTTACATATTTGGCACAGATTCGGGTTGTATGAAGAGTACGTAAAGTGCGCCGATGATACTCAATGCAAGACAAACGCTTGTGGGGATCGTATAAAGATGACGTTGTAACCATAAACCAATGCCGAGAACTGGAACGACACGTGCTAGTAAAATGATCACTTCGGCCAAAAAAATGGTCGTGTTCGACCCGATTCATTTGTACAGTCGGTTATGTAAGCAAATGCGCTCAACATGACGATGCCAACTGAGCCAAATAATGCTTCACATGAATGAGATACCAGTAGCCACGTATCAGAGAGATCTCCAGCGATGATTACTAGCATGAGTAAATATCGAACTATTTTGCCAACGAATGGTAGGAAAAGAAGCGGACGTCGACCGATCGTATCGCAGTTTGATCCGAGTATAATAATGGCGAGTACTGAAGGAATCAGCGTTGCGAATGAGTTTTTCACGTTGAATTTTGCTGCGTCCTCCTGCACGATGTTATAGTCAGCTCCGGTGAGTGAGTATTGTTGAAGATACCAATAACCAGGTGTTGAAGTCGATGATTCGCGGCATGCGGTCCTTTGAGCCTTTTCAGAGAAGTCCAGTCCGTGGTATCTTTCATAGCGACGCACAATAAAATCGTTCATGAGTAGGCCGTCGGGCGCAGAGGCCAATGTAATTAGTAATATACAAGGAAGGACAAGCCACCAACGAAGGGTGGACGAAGCAGAGTCAGAAACACATCCAGTAGTTTTTTGGGGGGTCAAAAATGCTGTAGTTGAGTATGTTACAGCCTTTTTATCTTTTGGATAGAGTTTTCTTCTATCCTTGCTGCTCCGTTCATTATTGGCAGTCCATTTAGCCAGGCGGTGCTGACGAACAAGCATTATACTGAAAACAAAGGGTGCTACAAGGAATAGGATATACTATATTACTATTAATTCTCATTGCGCTTACTTGGTAATGGGTCACAATTTTGATTAACTTATTACTCATTACTTTTGTATAGTAATTTGATTTGTTTTTAGCATCTTAATGATGCAAGGTGTTTTACCTTTCCTTTTGTGGAACTCACATATATTTTCGAAGAAAATGGTAAGTGTAAGTCTAAAAGCGAGATTTTTGCGGCTCCCCACACCCTCGGAGACCGCCTTACACCCCCCTTAGAGACCCCCACCTTACACTCACTTACAGACATCACCTTACATTACAGATATTAGCAAGCATACAAGAACTAAATAAGACATTTTTTTCCTACCGATCGATATTCTTGCAGCAAATTTCGCACCACGCATTATGTTTAAGAAGTAAATTAGGCGAAAAATCATATGTGAGGTCCACATTTTAGCCCCAAAGGGGCTGCGCTAACAAGCTTTTTAATGAACAATGAATTATTTTAATGCCACTTTATTACTAACTACTATTATGATCTTGAAGTTTTGATTATTTTATTATCAGTATAATAAATAATCAAAGTTTTAAAGTAGTAAAAGTATGTAGCAATGAATTTGTACGCAATTAATTCATAGTTCGTTAATGAGAAAAAATAAAACTTTTAGTATCACTAAGGTACCAACAATAAAGCAAATTATTGTATAAATCCAATAAGTAATAAAAATACTGCTATTACTCGTGTTACTTTTCATCATGATTACTGATTATCAGTAATAGTAATCTAGCAACCCAACTAAGGAACCAAAGAGAGAGAGAAATCGAAAAATTACTCTCTCTTACTTTCGATCGTCAGGTACCAGTTGTATTCATATATATTTTATCGTATATAAAACGTGGATTGATATAACCGTATTAATGCATAGTTCGTTGCGCCGCTGTTTTTCGATACGACAGAACGGGAAAAAATCGTTCTGCTTGTCTTCAGCCTATAGACAGCGGTATCCAAGTGGTAAAAAGGCTTTCGACTTTTACAATTGAAGTTCGATATTAGTATCATACTTATTTTAGTGTACACAAAGCGAGATTTTGTCTTGTAGAAAACGATTGCTAGTATCAAAACCAATAAAATGACAGCCACGTCATGCATTTATGTCAACAGTTAGACGTAATGAATAAAAAGTGAGAATAGAGAAACTACTCTATTTGAGTTGTTGACTGACAGAAAGAAAAAGATAACAAAAAATGGAAGAAAATCAATTCTTCTCCATGACCATTTTTTATATTAACAGTTCGTTCCGCCATGTTGAAGATGACAGAAAAATAGAAAAAAAAGGTATCCAATGAAGAAGAAGAGCGAACAGCAAACGATGTCAATTAAAATATCAAATACACATAGCTGACGTATGCTAGACATGACACTATCGCTTTTTCTCGAAAAAGAAACCGTAAAAACCTTCTTTTGTGTTTTTCATCTTTTCAAGGAGGGAAGTAAATCTCCTATTTTTCTTATAAAAAGGTTGCAAAGATCCAAAACAGTGAAAGAAAAAAGAGTTATTGTAAAACATGAAAAAAGTAAAAAATGAAGATAAAACGAACATAAGTAATTAGTTGAATAGTAGCTATTATATCGTCTACTGAAAGGTGGGTAATGAATTGAGTAGCTACAGCGACCAAATGTTCGCTTGCGAGCTTCTTACACTGAACGAAAGAAATTATTTTCATACGTATATATTCACGAACTGTTACAGAACGCAAGAAAAGGTATATGCATATGGAAAGAAAGGAAAAAATATACAGAGAACGTAAGAAAAAAAAATATTTATAAACAGAGCGCAAGTAAGAGATATATTCATATTGGAGTACAAGTTTTTATTTTAATTTCTCTTAGACCAAGGAGAAATTTCAATTTTAAGCAGTCGTGTCGAACTTGAAAGTTGAATTCAACTGAAACCAACTTTAGAACTTGAAACTTCAATTTTCAATTTTCAAGCTTCAACCTGCAACCTTCAAGTTTTAAATATCACATATGTGTCTAGTGTGGGTGTGACGAAGTACACATATGAGGAGGGGTCTATCTAGTGTTGAAGGTTGAAGGCTGGATATTCACGTTTCATGTTCGATACTACTGCCCACGTCCACACTCGATTTAATTTTAAAAAAGATCTTTGCATTGGATCCCGATATGAGTTTATTTCAAAGCACTAAATCATGTAATTATACGTGTCTAATGTGGTAATGATTTATATTAAATAATTTTTTGTAAATAGAAATGAGGGATATGTCCTACTTAATACAATCATTTCCCCATACCGATATCGATTTTTGAATTTTATTCATAATCAGTCTTGATGTTCCATTCTTTAGAAAAATGAGTTTTTTCGAGAATCAAATTGAATTTCTACGAACTAGAAAATAATTCAACTTTTTCAAAGTCGATCTTCTGAAAAGTAGAATTTCGAAACATTTACAGTGTATAAAGAACTATATCAAGCTATGTCTGATCAATTGTTTAATTGGTGTATTCAAGCATTGATGTATGATACTCAATTGAATTTTAGTAAATGGTATGAATGAGCATTATCTCACTGTGAGGCACACATCTCGTCTATTAATACAAATGCTAATGTAAATGGTATTAATTTTATTACAACTGTTCCATGATTATCTTCCAAATGTATTTGTCATCAAAGTAGTCTTTATCATCGTGATAAAAAATGGGCATTACAACAAGCTTTTATTTTTACTTATAATATGTTTCTTGATAAAAATGAAACTCTTAATCATTGGGCGATAGAATTAGATTCTGTAATTTTCACCTTGTATGCAATCTATGACTACTTTACAACCACACTGTTAGTTCGTCCTGTTATTAAATATTTGTCACTTAAGAAAATAGCAAATCGTAACATCACCATTATCAATTCATCATAATATCACAATCACCGACATCAATCAACCATCAATTTGAAAAATTATTATCAGTGGCCTTCAACTTCTTTCAGATGATGGTGATAAAGATGAAATATGTTTGAATCAATGTCATGTACCTATCCTCAACAGTGCTCCAGCATATGAACCAATTTCTGACGAAGAATCAAAATTACTTATCCCGGTTAAAGCTGATGAGTAACCTATACCACGAAAACGACGTCGACGGAATCGTAACAATACTTATCGTTTGCATCGATATCATCATGCGTTAATACGTCGAATTTATACCCGATTCACCATGTTGTCGATTCAGCATTAATTATTGGTATAAAAAATTCGACACTCATACATGAAGTAGATCGAGATTTACCTGGTGATATATTTGATCGATGTCATTATTATTTACATCGTCGTCAATCTCGTCATTCGAACAACAATAAGAATAAACATTTTTTTCTCTGTTTTTGTTTTCTTCTTTCATTATTCTGGTTATGATGTTATAAAAAAAAAGAAAAAGTCTTCGTAAACAAAAGCTTTTTCTGGATCCAAGAAGGGTGGTATGGTCTAATATCTTTAATTGCTAATGTCAGAGGTCAACAGTCCTTCATGACAAGCTATTTGTTTCTTTTTCTTTCTTTTATCTCCTCTCGAATATATATATATATATTCTCCATGCTATGTTCTATAAAGGTAACTCACTACCTTATATTATACTATATAGAAAATAAAAAATGGATTTAAAAGTAGTGAAATTTTTATTTTGTTTTCTGGATCCCTTTGTGCAATTTTCTAGAATCCAAAAATTTCTTTGAACCATTTCTATAGGTGCTCTTCGAAGCTGTTTGAGAAATTCTTATAAATAATTCTTAAAATCACAGCTAGGTATAGTATCAGTATCGATTTACCGATGTAGGCCAAGTTGATATTTATCAATTACAGCTGTACTGTTACTGTTGTAGAAAGCATTCTAAAAGAAATTCAATGTCTCAATCTCCTCCTTCTACAATTCAGTGTATCCGGGATGGCATTCCCGTTTGTCACGGTTATAACTGCAACTTCTTCCGTTTACATTACAATGCCCATCGGTAGACCTTCAAGAACCAGTTGGAACATATTACTAGTGACATAGAAGCATTAGGAGAAGGAGTTCATCGTGAATAAAACGTTTACTATTGCACCACGTCACACGTTCTGAATCAGATTGATCGATCGGAGTCTGCCTCTGTTGAGCAGCAGTGTTTTGATTTCCAAAAAAGGGAATTACGGAAGATTTGGAAATTTTGCACAGGATATCTCGGAAACTCTGTTATTAAAAAAAAATCGATAATGTCCGAAATTGCCAACTTCTATAATTTCTAATTTTCTGAAGAGCTCTACAAAATTTCATAAAGTACGTTTATTTGACTATACATGGCTTTGAAGATAACGGAAATTTCTGTCATTTCCTTTTTCAGAAATCTGAATATACCTCTTATGAAAATTATAACTTGATCAAGTCAAGCTTTTAATATTAATCATATAACAACTGTGACCAATCGATTCANCTGAAATGGAGAGGGTCAGAGAGGAGAGCCTAAAGAACTCGCTTTAAACGTACATATAATATTTTTGGTGAGGGTGTTAGTTTTCTTATGGAAACAAATAACTCATACCCATAGTAACACATACCGACAACTACAGTCACACCCTAGAGCTGTCATCATTCCTATGATGATCACTCGAGTGAGTTAGAGTCTGCTATGAATCTGTAACAGTTACGCGATCGAAAAATATCAAAGATATTCCGTCTCTGAAACAAAACTAGTTCAATCTTATTCATAAAATTCTTGCTGAAAATAAGCGCACGATAGTTCATTGCAATGAAAATGAGTTGCGATAAGCTAGTTGTATATAAAAGAGGGAGTACATTAATTGAATTAAGTGATTTCGTTCAATATGTTACTAATTCATCACCTTTATACATGTATTCCTTTACAATAATAACACTTTTTTATTATACAACTTTTTTTCAAAAATGACAAAGGTGTTAAGTTACCCAAAAATTAAAGCTAAATTCATAATAAATTTAATTTGAAAAAAGTTATTTCTCATCTTGATAATTGTTTTTAAATAAAAATGTTTCACCTCTGAAAAATGATATCAAAAGGCTACTATAAACTTATAGAATTTGTTGGGATTATTTATTTTCAATATTCGCAGTATCGAAAACCTAAAAATCCATTTCAAAAATTTCCAAAACGAACTCATCCAATAATCGAATAACTTCGCAAATCACTGAAAATCATCCTAGAAATTACTGAAGGAATTATGCAGCTCGAGAAAGAGCATATTTTGCTTTCATTTCTTCTTGGTTTTTCTTAGCTCAATACTTCATCAGGAATCGTCTCCTAAAAAGACTTAAGTTGGCTTTTATTTCATAGTAGACTATGTGCAATATAACAGAAGAATTTTACAGAACAGGATCATTTTTTTCAGAACGGATATATTATCCATTATATCGATCTAATCATTATTCCATAATAGAGTGTACATTTACGCGATTAACCGAATAACATAGTAAACAAAATCACTTGAATCAATTAATGTACTGATTCCTTTATATGCGACTAGTTTATCGCAACGAATTTTCATTGTGACGAAGTGTCGTGTGACGAAGTGTCGTGCGACAAAGTGTACTAGTGCCGATCAATATCGGTTTTTAGTGACATCCATCATGGAAAAACAGGATAATGGAGATAGATGTCTTTAAAGAGTCCTTGAATACCCAGCAATCAGTCGAGGGTCAAGTGAGTCGTGGCAACAAGCGTTACCTGTGGAATTATCAGATGGTCGTGAACGAAAAAAAAATCAAAAAATAAGCTGTCCCCAAGTGGAAAATTTTGCACAGTTTGTTTTCTGGTACGGGTGTGAGTGTGAATATGGGTGTCAAGATCGCCATCTATATAATGGATATAGATGGACGATCCTTCTTATTAATATATTGGACATATCCCGGTAATTGAGTGGTTAATTTTTCTCTCTGTTGTTGTATTTTTGTCGAGTTGACTGTGAGGTGTTTTTTTTTCTTCCTGTTTTTTCTTTGTTTCATCTTTTTTTGTAAAAGCTTAGGTCTTATTACTTTTTGAAATAAAGTTATTGATCCATAAAGGAACCTAATAGTGGGTGCTGACATCCGGTTAATTATACACCCACATCCAAGAAGATAGATACTTTCATCGATTACTTTTCGAAACAATGCTAGAATTATTTGAAATCAGCTTGTTTCTCCTTGTTTACCAATCTGTATTCAGAATCTATTTAAATGTACTTGTTTGAGACGATCGCAGAAAAACAACACATACCAATCAAAGGAGAATACACTTTAAAAAAAATGGTCCGATATTATTTTGTATGAATTCATCTACAGAAAAAAGCATTTTAATGGCGAAATCTTATAAATTGAAATCATGCTATTGCTTTTTCTAATAATGTATTGCTCGTCAAACTTTGTTATTGTTAATATTCACCGTACTAATGACTGTGTAATAAAGCGTCATATTCTTCTTTCTATCAATCGTTTTGCGATTGAGTTTGTGACAGGGTGTTGGTATGGCTACTAGAAAGGTAGGCTTTTAGTTAATATCAAAGGAACTACTATTGATATGTTGATATGACTTAGAAAATAACACAAATATCTTCTGTTATTACTCATACATCCATTCATCCTGACAATATTCATCCGTTTTCATCGAAAATTCATCCAAACAAGGAGGTTCAACATCATGTTCGAGTGGCTAAATCTCCGTTGAAGACTGATAAGGAAGAATTACCATTTCAATCGACTAATATTCTATCCATCAACAGCGTATTGATTAAACCAAAGGCCTTGAAGAAGAACAGTGAAAGCAAATTGTCATCCAAGTCTATTAAATTTTGTACTAAATAATCATTAAATTTTGTTTTTATTTCCAAAGATCAAATTCAGTTCATCTCGACGAAACAGCAGACAGCGATGGTGTTAGAAAGCGACGAATCATAGCCGGCTTCTGTGTTTTGGCTGCCATGCTCATAATCGCCATGATACTTGGTATCACTCTTGGCACTCTATTAAACAATACGTCGGCGGCAACTACGACTAGTAAGTATATGTCGTAGGCCAATCTAGGATTAGCCTAGATCAATCGGGAATCTTAGTTTGGTCAGGAAATGAGTGAGGCCAAACTAAGATTCCAGATTGACCAGTTAGACATGTGGTTTACACTACGTGAGTGGTATAATAATAATATCTCCCATAGGTTTATCGCCCGTTGGGGCCGGCGCTAAAGGGTCCACAAGCAGCCGGGTTATATCGTTTTTTCTCTTTTATAGACGACGGTATCTGCATCCCATTTGCCCAACGCTTCCCCCGTTAATGATTATGGGTTGGCGATCATCATAGGATCACGTGGCCGTGACATCTATGTTGAAGTTATTGCTTTGACTCTGCATACTGACTAATGATATAATCTTTACGCTATCGGATGAGTCATCCGGAACAATTAGTCGTTAGTAACTTGTTCAGGGTTTTCCCATGGTTAGTGATACTGTGGTTTGAACACAGCATCTTGTGCGTATGTGTCGAATAACATATCCATTCAACCATG
>OENM01001691.1:0-28532 GCA_900239745.1 Rotaria magnacalcarata | reverse complement strand
TCCTCCCCCCCCCCTCCCTCTCTTAAAGTTGAATGTTTATCAATGACCAGAAAATATGTTTTATGTACTTGATCAATTAGAAAATCTCTAGAAAATGAAACATCGAGTATTGGTGCTGTATAATTAATGGCACCACTAGATAACGATGGAAAATCTAATAGTTCACAGAGGATTGAAAAATGTATTATCTGTATTTTGAGAAAATGTTCTTACACAACTGTTGTGATACTACACCATTAACTATCAGCAAAATTAATTTTCCAAAGGCATCAAAAATTAATGGAAGCGATAAATTATCAAATAACTATAGTTAGACATTGCAAGTAGTGAAGAACAGCCCTACTTATACGGCCAAGATTAAGCATATATCACAATGAGAAACTTCCACAATTAATTTTTTTTAAACCGGTTGCTAATACCAAAATTAAAGCCTTTTCGGGTTCAATGAATCTATTTTAATCGATAGATACAAGTAAAGAAGACGTGAACCAATCCTTGATGCATTTCTCTTGAGTAAAGATTACTGCACATTATAATCATCAATTCCAGTACGATTGGTAAAGACGTCGATTACAAAGAGGACAAGAGCGGATATTCATTTGAACCAGATTAAACCTATTATTCGATATGGTACTGATTGAGATTGTTATTGTTTTCTTCGAGCGGGAAACAATTATATATATATATATATCATTCTATTGGATATATTTCGTTTTATTCCAAATATAACTTCTTCTGTATACATATTATTATTTTTTATTATCGATTAATCCATTGATAAAATAAGTTTAGACAGATCTTTTAATAAACAACCAATATGATTATAATAAAAAAAATCATATTTTAAGCAGGCACGTATTTGATTTGACAATGGTAGAATCACAAGTATTTTTCAAATGGTTATCTATTGCTGTTGTTCCTTTGTTGATATTTGTAATTCTCGGTTTATCCTATTGGATCTTTGCTCATCAACGACGAAAAAATCAAAAATCAAATGAGAATCAGTTAGAAAATGAACTTATCATTACAAAGCCTATTCATCAAAACATGGTTTCTAAAAATGAATATTTATCATCTCAAACTCAAATTTTAGCAAAAAAATCTAAGTCAACCAATTCAACACAATTCACCAATACTGATATAGCTGATATTGATAAAATTTTACATACGGCAAGTGATCGAGCAATGTGGAAACGAAATTATTTAACAAAAAATCGACTTAATAAACTAAAACAAGTCCCATCTGAGCAAACTCGACAAAAATCTTTATTCATCAATTGAATTAAATCTTCTGTTTTGTTTTTCTTTGTAAACATATTGTCTTTTATTATATGTAAACATTACGAAATATGCATAAGTAAATGTTGTTTAAGTTTAGGCATTGTTGTAAAATTATTCGAACATCGATGACATGTTAATTCATTATCAAGAAGTTTTCTCATTCGTACTGTGTCAACACGAATAAAGCCATTTGCTTGTAGATCATCAATAACTTGACTTGCATCAAGAAAATAATCGCTTGTAAAAGAATTCCAATGTTTTTTCTAAGAAACATAAAAATACATATTCATCTTGGAAATACACATATTGATGAATGCGTTCACAAATTATTTGGTTACGCCTGTATTCATTTCACTCACTGTGTCACAAACTATAATAAGAATGCCGATGGTGACTTTTAAAGGAAATTTTATTTCCTACAAAGCTTTCTCAATATCAACATTATTCTGAGATTCCACTGATCAAGTCCCTAAAAGCTGCAACCTAACTTAGATTTCACTATTCTTGAGACTCAATCCTAGCAAAACTATTAAGCATACTCTTTTAGTTACGATTCATAGCAGCGTAATAAAATCGAATATAAATTTGTCCAAATAATTTTAGAAGTCACTATTTATATACATACTGTTTTTAAACTGTCTGATATAAAATCTTGACTGATGACATGCATATGAAGAAGTGCCATTGATGGAATAGCATGATAACCATAACGAAAATGAGCAAATGAGCCACGAGCATTTGCTTTAGCTGCAACTCTATCAATATAAAAGTACTGAAAACTCATAACTAATGATGCCTCAAAATTACTTTTCAGCTGTTTCTTTGCCAACTTTAAGCATATGTTTTAGTAAAGATACATGAGTATTATTGACCGATTTGAGATTTGCAATATTTTCATTAGGCATAACAAGTAAATGAATGCAAGCCTAAAATAGAAGAATCATTGTGAAATGTAAGAAATTGACTGAAATAAAAAGTCAAGCTTTACAACTTCTGTAAAAAATTGCTCAATTACTTTCAATTATAATTTATAAACTGAATTGCATTGCTTGGTAGATTGAACCTTCAGTACCAAGTACAAGAAAAAAATGTTCATAAAATGGAAATTAGTCGAACAATTCCATTTATTATTAGAGAAAAAAAGACTAGTTCGTTAATTTTCGTACTAATCAAATCAATAGCAATTGTTATTAGTTATTTTTGTATCATTAATCTACTACTATTCAAAAAACAAATTGCTTACTTTTGGAAATTTATCGTTAATAACAGTACACAAGTCATCTTTGTATACTTGAACACTCTCGTCATCTATGGCTGCCGATAAAGCTGCTGACCAATGATTCTTTTTTGGTTGATTTCCATTAACATTATCTGATGAAGGCGTCTTTCGTTTTTCCGACGTCGATGACAAGGAAGAAGCCATTCTTTCTAAATAACAGACAATAGTGAAAAAAAATGCATGCCATGTTTGTTTTTTATTCTACTTAAATATAGAGCTATGATCTGTAATTACATCAATATGGTGTAAGATTAGTCAATTTTATTTCACACAGAAAGAAAAAAGAAAAGATATTCAGCACATAAACACTCACAATAAATCTAAGAAATGCAACGAGCATGAATAATGTTTGAGTCATTTAATTATCATCAAAACAAAATTCATATGAAATATCTGACTCAGATTATTAAACAGATGTTTCCGAATTAAGTTTTAAAACAAATCTATTTTGTTTTAAATCGAAAAAATTTTCAATTAAATGTATTCGTGGCATCGGATGAAATGAACATATCAATCCAATATGTTTGGCATGCTGTTGTTTTAGTACAAATACTAAATTTGCACATATCGATTGATTGATTGGTATTGTTTTTCTGTTCTCTTTCTCATAGATATACGATTGTGGATCGCATATTATTGACCATGATTGTTCAATAGCATGATTTGTTGTTGATGCTATAGCTGGAAGTAATGTTGTAGCTAATGGTTGTGACTCTGTTTGAACGTAACGCTCAAGAAATGCTCGAGGCGATAGATCATGTGATAAACATGTTGATAAATGAGAAATAATTGATTCACGAGTGAAATAAGGTTGTTGACGAGTTATTCGAAGATATTTTTGAAGTGAACGTGACATTGATGAAAATACAGCCTAGATAAAAAATTATTTTTGTTTTTTAAAACAATTTACAGAAAAACTAAATCAATACTTGTGCTGCTTCGCGAACGTCCATTGGTATATGCGAACCATATTTTTCATTGAGACACTTTCGAACATGTGTAAATGCATCTTCACACGAACTTACTAATTTCGTACGTCGTTTTCGTACGCGACGTTCATAATCAAGTTCATCGTAGAATCTAGAATAAATAAAACAACATAGTAATTTTAGTACTCAATTTCTATCAACGATAGAGAAATTCTTAATTGTAAAAATTTTTTTTTTCAATGAGCTTGTGTCGTTGGGATTTTATTAAGCTACATCATAGCTCGCTTCGAACTATACTATGCCAAGGAAATCTTTTGAAATAGAATGAAACTTTTTCTCTTTTTGAATAAAGTATAGGAACTATGAAATTTAAGTCCACCTAATTCAACATGGCTATTTTACACTCAGAAACATCAATGATGACGTTTCGAGCTGATTTCACACGAAGTTAAGAATAGAAGAATATAAGGTGATTTCATTGCAACAGGAGAATAGTATTCGTTAGAGCTATTACCCAAAGAAAAAGGTTCTCGCAAAATTTAAGCAAATTGATTTCGCTATCGATAGAAATGAGGATGCACGTAAGAGTATTTTATTCGCGATGATAGTCCTCCAAAATAAAAGATTTCTCTCTGTCATATCGCTTTTAGGTAGTTTCTTTCATCTTCTATAACTAGCTCTATCAAAATAATATATTGAGTTACGAAAACAAATATCATAAGTAAAATACCGATCATTATATTCGTGTATCGAACGTGTAACATCTCGATTCCGATTAACACCAGTAGCAATAGTCGATGCATTCGATTGCGATCCAATAGATTTCGTTGAAAATGCCCCATGTTGTCTTGCTTGTGTTTGATGCACATTTTCCAACCATGGATTGAACACAGGAAAATCTTTATAATATTGTTCAAGTAAATAAACACTCGCTTCCTGTATTGACATCGAACCTAACAAGAAAATAAAAAAATGAAATTTCTTTTCCATTTTGTTTTTATTAGTCTATCAAAGTATTACCAATTGTATATTGTCTTGTTTCTCCATCAGGTGATCGTACAACTTTAACAATCCATTTGGGATATAACCATCTAGTTTCTAAGACAACAACAACTAATAGCAATAAAAATAAAAGTAAATCTTCATATGTTGATGTCATTGATAAAATTTTTTCATAATTTTCAACATTTGGTTGCAATAATTTAAAAATATAATATAACCAATAAGCCAAAATAATCATCGTCAAAATCATCGTAAAAAGTATTTTATGTAAATGTATGCGTGGTAAATAAATTGTAGTTCGTCGTCGATGTAATAATAATAACGTGCCAACAAATGAAAGTAGAAGTTTAAAAATAATTGTTAATAATAATGTATAATCATCAATCGCTATTAAATCCGATTGAATTAATATATATGGTAATGTTAGAAATAATATAGGTGATACAAAAGCAATAAGACAAAGTAAATAAATAACAAAATGATAAATTACAATTGAACGTTTGCGATGATTGATTTTGTCTGTTAAATTTTGTATAGGGCTGTGTAATTGCAAAGTAGTATCATTATCATTGGTTAATGCATCTTCATTAGCACCGTTACATGTTGTTGTTGTTGTTTCGCCCCAGTTATCATCTTGTGGAAGAATTTTTACTTCAATACGTTCATCTTGATCATCAGCCGATGTTGCATTAGTTTGATGTTTTCGATGATGACGTCGTGATGATGATGATGAACGTGTTTCATAATTGTTGGTATTTGATGATGAAATTATAGGAATTGGAATTGACTCTTTTGAAAGAATTAAACTAGTAGGTAAAGTTACAGAATTAATTACTCCACCATATGTGTCTGGTTCCATGATCTGTAATTATATAGTTGATTCAATTATAACATATAGACTGATCTGTTGTGAATAGAATTTTATTAAACAACATGATCACGATTCAACATCTATATCAAGTCTGTCAGATAACAACGAGTTATATGTGTCTTGAGATCAAACGATAGAAACATGATGATGGTGAATATGACTAAGGGCACTATTCTGGTTATTATAACTTGAAAGACTATCGCCGATTTGGTTGATTTAATAAATATCACTCGTTTTTTTTCCCCGGTGTGTCATCGATTCAATCAAAGAACAAATATGTCTAACTTATGTAGAATTAATTGGTATTTACTTACATCGACTTCCGCTGAACAATATTGTTGTTCGTTAACGTGGCTGTTTTTCTTTATGAGTAACTCATATGCTGTGTTTCTTCCAGTTGTTGTCATGATTGTCTACCGATATACAACAACTGCTCGTGTTCGCTCTTTATCGTCGAATGCACATATCCATGAAATTAACCATCTCGGTTCGCTTTTTCTTTTGTCCATTATCTCGCAGCGTTGTCTTTCTTCTTTCTCTTTACACTGTCTCGCTATTAAGCTACGCTTCAAGCATTTGAAAAATGCGTAGATTGTTCTAGTCACTATCAAGAAGACGCAGAAAAAAAACTACATATTCAAAGGTTCAATGACTATCACACATGTACTGATATCTGTAAATGTAATTTATGCCATACATTCAAATGAATTTCATATTGAAACTCTTTCGAACAAATATTAATCAATACTCATTTCTCATCTGAATATGTGGAAAAAAACATGATCAATGAGTAATAAAGTAAAAAATAACATTAGTCGAGTCGTTGATAGATTGATGACATGCTCAATCTATATGCATATCTCATCATATATTAACTAGCTATCACCTATGAATGCTTCTAATTTTCTCTCAATGAATTATATTTTATCTAGATCAAATTTAAAAATAATGAGAAGTCTAACAAAGAAATATTTATCGTCATTTTTTTTTCAATTATAAAATTTTATTTCTCTTACGTACAGTATAAAGACATTTGGCATTGATACTAGCTGTTCGACGTTGTTCCTCCATGTCGAATGAAAGTGAAGTAATACAAAAGAAAGGAGAAGCAACGTTTGTTTAATAAACTTGAACAGAAATGTATCGCGTACACGCTTTACAGATTTATGATTGACCTCTTCTCAGCAGAGAAGAAAGAGAGAGAAGAAAGAGAAAGCAAGCTTTGTTCTTAAATAGAACAGCGAAAACTTGCATAATCAATAAAAAGAATTCTTGTAATATACACCATCAGTCCCATTTAAACTTATAATGGCCCTTGAACAATGCCGTTCTATATTCTTACTAGATATACATAGGCATACGACGAAGTCTTTTACGCTTTACGGCAATTATTGTATCTGCTCACACTCGTACTAACAAAGAAAAGAATAAGAGAACATTGAACAAACAGAGACGGATCATAGTAACAAAGAATGCATCTTAAAGGATCGATTGTCTGATGTTTAAGCAATAAAAAAAAGAAGACAAACGTAACAGACAACACTTACTTATTTAAAAATACTGACTGACAGATGATATCGATTGATAGACATCAGACAAAGACAAAAGAACGAATGTCTATTGGATGCAATACAAACAGAGACATCATGATAAATAGCATTCGTATTGATAAGGTATGCCATCTATACGAAAAAAATTCAGCACAATGGCTAGATTTTTTTCAAAGAAACAACATTTTACCAAATAAATTTCTTTTTATAATAGAAAAAAAAAATTGGATTGGTAATAGTACCAAACCATTACCATGATGAAATCTTCGAACTTCACAATTGTGCGTTTATTTATTTTATTAGAAAGAAATCAATTGAAATGACGATAAGTCGTGCTGCATCATATTTTATTTCAACACCAATTTATTATGTTAATTCAAAACCACATATAGGTCATCTTTATTCAAATTTACTAGCTGATACTATTGGAAGATGGCAACGTATAAAACATCCTTCAATATCAAAACTGATTTTCTCAACTGGAACCGATGAACATGGATTGAAAATTGAACGAGCTGCTATCGATGCTCATCTTACGCCGTTAGCATTTTGTAATCAAGTTTCAGGTAGAATAAATTGAAGGAAAATTTTTGTTTTAGATAGTGTACTTTATTCTATTTAGAAACTTTTCGTAAAATGTTTGATCAATTTTCCATTGAATATTCAAATTATATTCGAACAACCGACGAACAGCATTGTCAAGCTGTTCGACATGTGTGGCAAGAACTATCAAAACAAAATTTGATCTATAAAGGAAGTTATGAAGGATGGTATTCAGTTCAAGACGAATGTTTCGTTAGGGAAGATGAAGTAAGGATCAGGTTAGTTTTTATTTCAATGTTTCAGTTATTAAAAAAGAATTGGTGTTTCTTTTTCTCTTCATGTATCACTAGATAATAAAAGATCAATCAGGTCAAACTAGAATTAAAGAAACGAATTGTCTTGTTGAATGGACAGAAGAAAAAAATTATATGTTTAAATTAAATCAATTCCATGAACGTATTGAACAATGGATAAAAGATCAAAAACCATTATATCCGACTAAATACAATAAACTTGCATTGATACAATTAACTGAACTTAAAAAACAGGGTGATATATCTATTTCACGAGAATCAAAACGACTTTCATGGGGTGTAAAAGTAAGTTCGAAATAAGTGATTTTCATATGCAAGATATTCAATTAAATTAGGTACCAAATGATTCATCACAAATAGTCTATGTTTGGATCGATGCACTTATTAATTATTTAACTGTTGTTGGTTATCCTGATCATACTATTCATTGGCCACCTAATTGTCAAATAATTGGTAAAGAAATTCTTCGTTTTCATGCTATCTATTGGCCAGCATTACTTATGGGACTTGATCTTGAATTACCACGTCAAATAGTTGTTCATGGACATTGGCTAAAAGATGATAAGAAAATGTCGAAAAGTGTCGGCAATGTAATTGACCCATGTGATCTATTAATAAAACTTCAATGTGATGGTGTTCGCTATTGTTTATTACGTGAAGATGTTCTTTCACAGGATGCAAATTTTAATGAATATAAAATGAAAAAATATTTAAATGCTGAACTAGCAAATACACTTGGCAACCTTCTTAATCGTGTAACTTCGTCAGCAATAAATTCTGAACGTATTTATCCTTCTCGTCCTTCACATCCATTGTCTTCGGCAGCGACAGAACTTCTTGATCAATATATCAATCTACCATTACGTGTTACAACAGCATACGATTCATATGAATTCTATCATGGAATAATTGCAATTATGAATGTCCTTCGTGCGTGTAATGCTTATGTTCAACATGAACAACCTTGGCTATTAGCTAAATCAACGATAGAAAATGATCGACAACGTTTACAAATATTGATTTATTTAACACTTGAATGCTTACGTATTTGCGGTATTCTACTACAACCAATTGTTCCATCAATTAGTAAACAATTACTTGATGTACTTGGCATTGATCAAAATAAACGTACATTACATGACTGTACTGTTCAGATTGAACATAAAGCGAAACATTTAAATTTGATGAAAAATGAACGTATTTCTTTGTATCAACGTTTACCGATTGTTGAGAATGAGCGTGATGAATAAATTGGGGGTATCTTTGCCATCTTTTTTCCTCTTACTTTTTCTGTCTATTAATGGTGATTCAAGTTGAACATAACAAAAATTAGTTCGATACTCTTGAGAGCTACATATGTGTTATATTTGAAAAAAAACGAAATAAGAATGATCATTTGGTGTTTATATTCAAAGTCTAGTAATGTGTGCAATATGTACATATGTGCACTTGAGTGTGACGAAATCAAAACGAAAGAAAAAACGATGAAAATAATACTACAAAACATGTATTACAAGATAGTGACCATCATTCTAAGGTAACTTGCTTTCTAATTCATCTCGGTATTATTTGTCATTGATGACGACGACGACGACGACAAGGTGAACGATGAGGTTTGATATTAACTGATAAATTAAATAAACCCACAATAAATAATCATATCTATCATGGGTACTGCATTATCTACTTCTATCAGTGATCTTTTATCTCCAAGTGAATTCTTTCAATTTTCGAATTTCTATGATTATTTCATTTTTATATAGAAACATCGATTGTTGTTCATGGTCAAACCTATCGAATATTTAATATAATTGGAAAAGGTGGTGAAGCCACTGTATATCGATGTGCGGACACAAAGGGAAATCAATATGCTGTGAAAATTTTTTATTTTTCCCGCTATCCTCCATTTCAAATCCGTCCACGCATTGATGGATTTATGAAAGAAGGTCGTATTCTAAGCTACTTAAGTGGACGGTCACCACATTTTATTCGTATGGTTGATTATGAATATCGACCAAATGAGAACATTGGTTACATGATCATGGAATTAGGTGATGGAAATTTGAGACAACATTTACAAGGAGTACCATTAAATCCTAATGTTCGTCGAATGTACTGGCAACAGATTGTTAGTATTTTGACAGCACTTCAGGATGCAAAAATCGGTAAATCGGTATAAGAAAAATTACATATTGTTGAATATATATTTTTTTCTTCTTTTATCTTTATTTAAAGTACATGCTGATATCAAGCCTGAAAATGTCATTCTAGTAGATGGTTTGTTAAAAATAACTGATCTAAGTCTTGCTTTTGGATTACCTTCTACGAGACAAGCTATGCAAGTATCAATGGTTCGTGGTACTTTAGGTAAATAGAAATAACAATGAGCTTTTTCGAAAAACAGAACATTTTATTTGTATGATCTATTTACCATAGATTATATGGCACCTGAAGTTTTCGCATATCAAACAGGCTTCAAATCAGATATATGGTCAGCAGGCGTTATTCTCTATGAGATGACTTATGGTCGTCCTCCCTATTTTGATCTTATCAATCGAGAACAAAAAGTCGATGCTATTGCAAGAATGACGCCTATAATTTATCCTCCCGTCGACGATCTTTATCTACTTGATATTATGCAAAAATGCCTTGCATTGAGTGCTCGTTTTAGACCAACTGCATATCACTTACAGGAACATCCATATACAGGTTTATAATATTAACGTGATATTCTTTTTTTTTTATGTGAACTAATCTTTTTCAGTATAAGAAGATCTAGTTAGAAATTTTTAAAGAAAACTTTTTCTTCTTTGCTCAATTTTATTTATATAAAACGTTTGTTTCAAGATGTCACTAGTAAACAGTTAAGTTCTGATGTGTGAATTTTTCTTTTATATCTTGTAATAGTGTTTTGCTGAAGTACAATAGTTTTATCTCACTTGTTTCTTATTGTGGATAAATCATTGAAAACAAGACTTTTTTAGCGTCTGTTTCGATTAGATTTGTCATTCAATCTACAAATAAAACCACTGATTAGCATTCATTTGTAATGTAGGCGTGGATTTATTTTCTTTTGCGTCTTTCGTTAACTGGGTAAACGAAGCGACTAAGAAGTGTGCAATATTGATGTATGATGTTAATTTTTTCTCATGCGTTAATGCCACTCATAACTCATCCAACATATGAAATAATATTTTCTTGAAAAAATTCAATGGAGTTGTCAAACATGACGAATTCTTTTTTATTCTCGAATTTTCTCAGTCAGTCTATAAATATGTAAGTGCATATTACTAGGCAAAATCATTTGTTCTCGAAACCAATTACATGTAAGTCATAATATTTATAGTGATATTTAATGATATTGAGTGACAATTATTCGAATTGAAATACATAAATGACTAACTTCGAGGCTGCGACATGCTATCATCTATTGATAGTATCGTACTGTCATAAAAATTTAGTTTTTTTCTCCACGAAGAAGATCATGGTAGGAAATGGTATGTCATTATTTTTCAATAATAACAATAAAAGTTGCAAATACACAAAAAAAGATGTAAAACTGTTGAAGATGTAATGATAATGATTTTTTGATGGTAATAAATCGGCAGTTTTATATGAAGTTTTACAAAATCCTTGCATTTCCGACCTTGTTGTAATTCATGAGATGTCTGCATAGGTGTACCGACCGGGGGGGGGGGGGGGGGGGGGGGGGNGGGATGTAACGCCCCCTGCTTTTGAAAATTTTGTGGTTTTTAGGCAAAAAAATAGAAAAAAATGCTGTTTGTTTTGTTAGTAAATTGCTGAATTGATAGCTTACGAGCCCCCTCTCCCTGCCCTTGAGACTTTGGTACGCCCCTGGATGTTTGTAATGAATTATATGTACGGTCATCATCAGCAGTTAACATCATCTGAGACTGAAAATTGATGTTCATAATAATGATGGTGACACTATAACCAAATAAACTGTTCCATATCCTGATACGATACAAAATTTCGTTTGTGTTTATTTTTATGGTATCGTATTAGGATATGGAATAGTTTATTTGGTTATAGTGTCACCATCATTATTATGAATCAGCATCAATTTTCAGTCTCAGATGATGTAAACTGCTGATGATGACCGTACATATAATTCATTACAAACATCTCATGAATTACAACAAGGTCGGAAATTCCAGGATTTTGTAAAACTTCATATAAAACTGCCGATTTATTGCCATCAAAAAATCATTACCATTATTGCTTACCTCGTACTCAAGCAAATTCACACTATGTGGAAGATATGATTTGGAAATTTCCAACTGATAATACAAAATTAAAAATTCCAATCGTTTCATATTACTGTTAAAGTCACATTGTATTTATCTCAATGCATATTTATAATATGCCTTTCGTAATTTGATCACGTTCCTACTTCAATTATATCAGTACTTTTCATTTAGTCTTTTCAGATTGAGATAAGCGGTACGTTTTGTTTGATAATTTATCATAGCTGTTGAATTATATATTTCAATAAAGAATTGACTTTATAAAAGCAAAAATAAAGTCATACTAAATAAATATTATTCGTTGTAGACTTTGAATCAATCGTGCTCGTTAAAATGTCGCGAACAAATGTATTTTCTCGTTTGGAAAATGGGAATCAATATCGTTTCGATGACAAATCAAGTGCATCGAATAGATTCAATTTAGAAACAATTTTTGATTTTTCCAATTTGTAAATATAGAATTCTTAGTATTTTCAATTTCACTTCTCATATTCTTGTCCTTTTTATTTTAGACAACCAAGAGTTCAAACTCATCTTAAAAATGTTTATACTTGTGTATTAGTTAGTGTCATATGTGCAACACTAGGTGTTTATTTATCCATGACAGATTGGTTCAATTATCCTCGTTTAGCTATATTTGCATCAATAATAACAAGTATTTGGCTGTTCGCAACAGATTTTAATGTTCATACGCAAATGAAATGCTTTGGATTAATGTCAGCTACGTCTTTATTTAAGTCCACTCATTAATTTAGCTATTCGTGTTGACCCACAAATTGTTATGACAGCATTCCTATTGACAACAACTATGTTTGCTTGTTTAACACTTAGTGCCTTAGTTACACGAAAACGAACATATTTATATTTAGGAGGTAGGAGAATTCGACGAGAAAATCCTAACATTATATTTGTTCATCACTGTTTAGGTATACTCGGTACGGGCACATCAATTATGCTTCTACTGAGTTTAATGAATATATTTGGACGATCACAACTTATTTTTAATGTACAGAAAACAGGAAAAAAATTCACCAAGAAACTATCGTGTTTTTCTTTTAGATTAATCTTCATTTTGGTTTAGTTATTGTTTGTGGTTATATTTTGTATGATACTCAATTAATTGTTGAACGAACATCAAATGGTGATATGAATTATGTCAAGTAAGTAAAAAAAGAAAAGCGAAAGAAAACAATCACTGTTTATTATCTGACTATCTCCCACAATTTGTATTTATCTTTCGCTTCATGTCGTGTTTCTGTTTTTATGAGTGACTTCATCGTTTTAGACATGCCATTCTTCTATTTATCGATATGGTCGACTTGTTCGTTCGTATTCTCATAATTTTATTTGAAAATGTATGTAATTATTAATTATATTTATCGTTTTACTTGTTATCTATACATATTTATCTATGTTATTTATAGTCGCAAAGCAAAAATAAAAAGAGCAACAATCGTTAAAAAGAATACTTCAAGTCATCAACGAAATGTGACCACTCGAATCAATCAAAACACAAACACACAAACGACGTTATGTTTTTCTCTGGTCGATTTAATATCATATTTGATTTTTGTGAATTACTTTCTACTCTCTCTCTTTCTTTCTCTGATTACGTATTTACTTCTGTTTGTTTAATCAATTGCAAGGATATTTAATCTTGATTTAGTGATGAATGTGCATTCATTTTGAAATTAAAGAAACATAAAGCTTGATACAGAACCGAACCAAGTTGTTATTATAGCTGGCAAAAAAATAAAAGATGGAGAAAAAACAACATATACTTGCCTTTTAAAAATGTTATTGTATTCAGATGCTTCTAGGCATGATGAAAAGAAAACAATCGTGTCAATTCAATAGTGTTATGTTATGAAGAAAAACATAATAGCTCAAGCTGACGTCAAACGTAAACGATAATATAGTAGATCAATGAATTTGTCTTTCTTTAGGGTATTAAAATAGAAATAAGATAGTAATTTCATACGTAAAGTACAGAAGAAAAGAACACATAGTTTTCATGTGAAAAATATGTAATCGTAGTATTATAAATTTAATTCCAAAAGAAGATAAACTATGTTATTAACTAACAAAATATGCTTTAAATTCATAATATACAAAAAAGAACATGCAATTCAACACTACACATTATTACATGCATTGTCAATAGGAATGATCAGCATATCTAATTTCAGCGTATTCATTTCCAAGCAACTTTTGTTAAATTGAAGTTTCACAAGAAAAAGAATAAACAGCTGGTGTGTACTTGCCAACTTTCATCTTTCTAGTAGAGTCTACTGCTAGGGAAGAGAAAAAAAAAGGAGAACAAGTATAACATCTGGTTCAGCAACTAATTTAAGTTGACGTGATGTTCTGTTGACACAATCAAATCTCCCACGATTCTAGTTACATTATATTTAGAGACAAAAAGTATCCTTCATAATTAGTACTTGTCAATAGATTTCTCTTAAGAAGACTTTTTTTTACAAATTATTTTAAATATTCATCGAGTTTTTCGTTATAATAAGTCACAAAGTATCGTTACTCATGTCAATAGGAAGTAAAATATATTGAAACTAAGTAAGTGAATATGACACTCATGCATTATTTTCTATTCTGTTGAAAACGAGCGAGAGAGAGAGATAGAGAGAGAGAACGCAGAGAATGACTTGCTTGCACATAAGCATCATAATAACCACAAGGCTTGCTGCAGTCTGTTACCAATAGTAAAATAGATAGAAGAAAAAAAACGGCAAGACGAAGAGAGAAAAAAATCGAAGAAAAAAATATATACATGTCTGCATTCTATCAAAATTTGATCTCAAACGACTGCAAGCATTCACTCATAAATCACTATGAACAGTTGTCTTCTTTCATTTTTTTTTCGTTTACAATTTATCATATGACTGGTTTTCTGTATGAATATACCTGCATATGGATACATATATTATCTCATGGATTACAAGTTTCATGATTATACATAATTTGATTACTAAATAAACAGCTGTTTGTATTTTTTTCGTTTCAGTATCTTGATACAGATTTTTATTTTTCTACAAACTGAGCAAGTTTAACCTTGTAGTTTGAAATTTAAATCAACGTTAGTACAATATCATATTCACAGAATTATCAACAACATGTAAGTTTCGTTGTTTTTTTTCTTTCTTTCTTATTATTCAAGGTTTTTCATAATGTATTCGTATTATTATTATGATTCTTTTCTTGGGAATATATGAACTAATATATAATGGACTAAAACAGTACTCTACTTTATGAAATAAGTAATCAATCATTATCAAAACTAAAAGAAATGCTTTAGAAATTTTACGATCGATGAATTTTTTTGTGATCAAGAGAAAAAGCGTTTTTTCTCATCTATGTATTTCTTGCGTTTGACATTGTAAAATAACGAGCATTGAAATCGCGGTTATACATCCATAAAAAAAAGCGACGCGAATGCATCAGTATGGTCATGTTGCGAAAAAATATCACCATGATTTTTCGTTCGTGTTATACAACTTGATGTTTATAACTCATTATTAATTAGCATGTTTTAACGTTGCGAAAGAATATGAGAAGAAATAAAAGATAATAAAATAGCTGTCGGGATTTTATTCAATAGCATTTAACGAGTGATATCAAGCAATTGATAAATAGTGTAACAAAAAATGTAACATTCGAACAGATTTCTTGTAAAAGAATAATTGATTGTCACTTTAGAAATGTTAACGAGACAAAGATTTGTCTCAATAAACGATCCAAAGGTCAGCAATATATTTCTCCGATCATAATAAACGATAATAGATTATTTATTTCTTCATGATTTTTCTTTGTTAATATGTTGTTTTTTTTTACATCTGTAAATATATAATAGTTTCAAATTTCATACATTACCTGATCTTCGAAGTTTATTTAACTCTCAAGAATGAAAATTTGTCGAAAAAAATATAAACATATGTCATACGGTTCGATAATAGTAAAAGGAAAATCGACTGTTTTCTTGCTAAATATTTTTTCTCGTTTATTAGATTTTCAGCAGCAGTAATTTTCAGTAAACGACTCCGCTTCTAAAGACTTTGTTTCATAGATTTTGCATAGGAATCTATCTAGAAATATTCTCATCGCATGAACAATTGTGTGCGTAAAACTAATAATTATTACTTTGTAATTAAATAATGATCTACAGAGACATTTTATCGTAACAAAGGGAATTATAAACAGATTAATCTCAATGGATCAACCACATTCATATAAGATCTAAGTTTTTACTCAATACAATTCTAGAAAGGAATATTCTAAAAAATTTTATTGTCTCAATGAATGTAGCATATTTCTCAATTAAATTTATTCTTGATAGAATTATAGACACGAGATTCTTCAAACTATAATGGTTTTCTAATTATATCGATTGATGTGATAAAGAAGATTGAATTAACGTTAAACGAATATGTTGTCATTGATCGATAAAAGCTATGAATTACTTGTATAATAAATCAAATTTTTTAAAGAACCAGGCAAATCTATTAAGAATAAGGTTATCAAAGTCTTTCCGACGAACTCCACGTTCTTTAAATGCAAAACAAACTTACTTCGTTTAGATAAACATACAAACCAATGTTGTTTTAAGAGTGTCATTGAGAAACAGTCATAGTAAACTAATTTCAATATCAGAAAAATCATAAGAAGATATTTAAAAAAAATTCTCGAGTCTTCTTTAAGGAATCTAGATATAAATAGAAGAGAAACAATGGATAATTCCATTGTTAATGAAAATTTTATATTCAACAGAATATAATTGCGTGAATCTTATTTAGTTGTATCGATTGATCTATAACAGAATAATATTTCATGTTAATTTTGTATCACAGGCAGATGAACATAATAAGAAAAAAAAGCATACTTATGGTTTCGTCTAAATTGATATTTGTATCATTGGATCGATCTTCAAGTAAATTCTTTTTCATTTCAGTTTTCTCTAAAGAATTCGGAATTTCTCCATGTAATAATATGATCTTTTGCCCATCGGATAAGAAGAGAAACTATTTCTTGATTAGGCTCATTTAACAGAGATAGAATGAATTTTTAAAATGTATTTCTAAATTTTTGTCATTTTAACTTTCTTAGACAACAACAAACCCTGATAGAGCATAAAAGAAATTGTATCGTTCATCTGAAACAATATGAAGTTTTCTCACAAATACAAGTATTTTCGAGATGTGTAGCTCGAAAATATATATATTAGAGAAATTTTACCGACGTATGAGAAACTCATTGAGTACGATGCATTGCTGATCGAGAACACTTGAGAAATGAAATTGAGACGTAAGATAAAAATCTAGTAACTTTAGCGGATATTCCAAAAATAAACTACCAAACAGCAACAATCGTATATCTATTTTGAACGCATGATATAATTTTTTTGTTGATGATTTAAAAAGAGTTCAATTTTTTTCTCCTTCTTTGAAAACCGATCTTATTAATATTGCTTGAAGCTATGAAAATATATTAAAAAGATGGATTTAAAATCTCTATGATAATATTAACATACTAATAGTCGTAAATTTTGTCAATTTCTAAAAATAGTTTATTTATAATCTTAAAGGTTTCACTCGTCTGTTTGGCTTCTTCGATCTTTCACAGAATTCTATTGGATGTTCTATTACAGAAAAATTATCGGAATACTCGTACGACTAAAAATTAATATTTAATCTATGACTTGTATAGATTCTCAACGACGAATACATAAAAGTATCCCATGATGTTCTGATGCATTCTATTTCTTGAGATTTTCCCGTGGGTCATTTCAATAAAAAGAATTTTCTTTTTTTTTTCATAAAAAAATAGAAATTTGTGTGCTCAGAATAATAAAAAATAAATAAGTCAAATAACTATAAAATTATAGAAGAACATGACTTTTTGTCAATGTTTTGGCTCGAGTGCATCTATTTGTTGATGTAAATAGGAAAAGCTTTTCTGTAAAATAATCAATGACATCAAGCAACTCCACAAAACCAGATGTATGCAAAGAAAAATATTTAGATCAAAGCATTTCGTATAATCGTCTTTTTTTATGAAGCACTCAAAAAGACAGTTTAGTGATTTGATTGAAGTAGATAGCGGTACATTTCAATCGTGTCAATAACCTGTTGATTGATGAACCAGAACCTGGCGAATTTCTTTCAAATTCGCTTCTTTTCATCATTACACGATGGATGTATTCTAGTGTTATTTTTCTTGTTGGAGTATTTCTGGAACATGTAGTGCTTTTATAGATATCCAATATTTGTGGAAAGTTTTATGAAAATCGTATGGTTAATATAAAAATTAATCTTTGAAATTGACAGACCTACTGAACGAAGGAAGGTGAATAAATAGCAAAGAATTTATAAGCTTACAATACAAGAAACATTGTAGTAATAATATTAGTATTGATTTGCACGGAAAGATTGAAATTCATAATTGATGAGTTATAGTCATGATAAATAAATGGTTTTGTTTTTCTTTTACCTTACTACAGTTTTCATTCATAGTTTTACTGACGTATCAGTTAAATAGCGCAGAAACATGTGGTTATTCTCAAAATTGATTACATCTTTAGCTTAATTTTTCTGAATAAGTGTGACATGGTTTATGTATTTGTTGAAAAGTTTCTATACGCATTTTTATAATAAGAAATGAAGACCTACTGTAAACGGNCCATTTTGTCTGTATATTCCATATTTATTTACAACATAAAACTAATTACTTAACAAGCTGACTTTGAGGATTAGTTTATACTTAACCAATTATTTAGAAGTATGATATTTTTCCCCTTAACTATAATTCGATAAAAGAATAGAGTACTGATTTTATGTTTCATTTTATTTAATATGATTTTTAAAATCAAATAATAAAAATCATTTATCGGTAAACATATTGTAAGAATATAGAATTGTAGTAAAAGTTTTTTTTTTACTGTAGTGATTCTACAGTCGAATTATGTTCACATAGATCAATACTATATTCTTTTTGGTTTAAAACTTATAATATTAAAATAGGATTAAAAACAAAACCAGTTGATCACTCCCTCTCAAATATATAAATATGAATCAATTTTGTGATCATTTGTGTAGAAATTTAAACGAAGTACTAAGTAGAAATTCAGTACTAGTTTTATTTTTATTATCATTTATTATTTAATGATTTACATATATTATTTTTATAGGTCGGACGAAAGTGCAAAAAACGTTCGAACTGATAGTAAAAGTTCGAAAAATAATCGCTCATCGGCAGGTTCTCATCCTAAACTTGAAGACGAAACAAAAAAACAAATGGAAATGCGATTATTAGATTCATCAATTCCATCACCGGAGATAAAACAGCCTAAAAAGAAGGTAACCATGGCATAATTCTATTTTTTTTGTTTATGTTCTTTTTCGGTTGTCGTTATATATACTATATAAGCTTCGAGATAACATATGTAAGAATAAGTTAATTCTTTTTGTTAAGCTGTTCGAACTTCGAACCGTCTTAGGTATAACAAATGAATTAATCCAAATATAGATACAATGCTGAAGAATCAAATATATGATGATGATGATGATGACTGACAGACTCAGATGAGAAACGACAGCAAAATAACAACAAACAACAACAGCAACGGCAAAGAAACGTTATAACCATGTAATACTAATTCTATCGTGTGTATATCATCAGCAGCAAAAGTTAGATGCGATGCCAACCAACTGATGTACCAATAGATAGGATATGCTCGTAGCAGGAAAAGAGGAAAATACGAGAAAGAATCATGCCCAACTTGGAATATTCTGGTGTACAGTTAGTCGGTTGCCTCAAATAGCAGAATATATCGTCTTCGTTTTCCTGCAAAGCCAGAGTATGCTCGATAGAAAATAGTATTGTTCTGTAACATTCAATAGAAGAGAAGTCGTTCTTTTCTTAACACTATTTTGAGTTCTAACAAGTAATTGATGGTTTTTTAAATAATAGATAAATAAGATTTTTAGTTCCGTGCATATTTGACAAACGTATCCGTTTTTTTTCTTTTCTTTTCACTTTTATTTGTTTTATTTTGATCATCAATCGTCTAGAGGTTAAATAAAAGCAGAATAAAAGATAAAAACGAAAGGAAAAACTTTCATTCGATATTAGTCTAGCTTATGCACTAGATAGGATTGAGTAGGGACAGACGCATCTTAATAAAGTAAATTCAAGTGAGTTTAAAGCCATAGTCTCATTTGCGTTTATATCGTTGCCGAGAAGTGATAGTAGCATTCACACTTAATATGCAAATATTATCATCAACGGAGAGTGGATGATGTTACACTTACGCTTCTAAATATAGCCATATATAGATAGATAGATATAAAATATGCAATTTTTTGTGTTCATGCTCATTGTTTTCTTGGGATCGGAGAGATGCATATGATAAGTAAGGTTAGTTGATTCGTTGAAGAAGAACGAGAAGAAGAAAAAGTAATATTTGCTAATACCATGTATTTATGCACATAATAGATACGATGCAATATGCAACAAGAAAAAATAATATGAAATACTATGACATGATAACAGAAGAATTTTTTTTTTCGTTAATTTTCTATAGATTCTGTTTTGCTTTCATTAAGATGCCGTCAAGAAAAAAATCATCGTCTGCAAAAACACCCGCGAGCGGCGATCCATCATTGTTTGGTCTAACCGTTGGTCAATTAAAAACATTGATGGAATCACGTGGAAAAGAATTAATTGAAAAATTAAATTCTCCAGAATATAATGGTACTCAAGGACTTTTAGACAAATTAAAAGTTGATGGCACTAAAGGACTTGACTCAAATAATGAACAAGATCTTGAACAACGTCGTGCAGTATTTGGAAAAAATGAAATACCACCAAAACCGATGAAATCATTTATATCACTATGTTGGGATGCACTTCATGATATGCTACTACAAATATTATTGGTTTGTGCTATTATTTCGATTGGTCTTTCATTCTATAAACCGCCTAGTACAGGACACGCTGAAGAAGAACGTATGTATGGCTGTTTTTCCTTTTCTTTTCTTTTAGTTACATCATTTAGGTCTGAAATAAATTAGACGAATAGACATGTGGAATGCGATAGGCGAGATGAGAATGTTGATTTATTTCTTTGACTACTAGATAAATACTTGTGCTGATCGATTACGACGGGTGTTGTTGATAAGTCATTGTTTCTCATTATCATTTATCTCTTTCCGCCAGTCGCTTGTTCTATATATTGCTTTTATTATTATTAAAGATGAGATGTTATGCGTGTCTGTGTGTGGATGCAATGCCTTATTTTTATTCAGGCTGTTCTCAAGAGGTCAACATGGTGTAGTTAGGAAAGCGATTGATCAAAACATTTTCCAGGAGTATTGACAAAAAAATATAAATAAATCATCTATAAACATCAATTCATGTTACTTAAATGTAAACAAAAAAAAACAAATCTATTTGAACAAAGAGAAGAAATAGAACAGCTGTAATTAATCACAGGGAAAAATTCTAATTATGAGAACTTTTAATATGTCGTTATTCATACTAAGTAGGATGCTAAACAACACTGGGAAAATCTAAATTTGTTGGTTTCTTTTAGATAGATTGAATTAGAATAGTATAGAAAAATAGCAATTTTGTTTTTCTCGTATTATTTTAGCCAATCTTGAATGGGTTGAAGGTGTTGCTATTCTTGTTGCTGTTCTTGTTGTTGTATTCGTAACTGCATTTAATGATTGGAGAAAAGAACGACAATTTCGTGGATTACAAAGTAAAATTGAAAAAGATCAACAAGCATCCGTTGTACGAGATAATCAAATACAACAGATTCCTGTTTCGGATCTGGTTGTTGGCGATCTTTGTTTCGTTAAATACGGTAAATATTTTAGAAGAAAAACTAACATTCCAAAAGAAATTCTTCACTAAACTGATTTATTTAGGTGACCTTTTACCAGCTGATGGAGTTTTAGTTCAATCAAGTGATCTGAAAATCGATGAATCTTCTCTAACAGGTGACCAAAAATCAATCAGAAATTATAAGGCAAATGTTTTTTTCTTCTTTTTTTAGGAGAAACAGATTTAATCAAGAAAAGTGAAGCTGACGATGCGGGATTATTATCTGGCACACATGTTATGGAAGGTAGTGCTCGAATGGTAGTTCTTGGCGTTGGACTTAATTCTCAAGTTGGAAATATAATGAGTTTACTCGGAGCAACAGCTAGCGTGCATCCTGCAGCGGATAAGAAAACAAAGCCTGTAAAATCTAAGGGAAAAGATTTAGTAAAAACTGCTAAATCTGATTTATCCAAGCAAAGTCTACAAATTGAAGATGACGTCAAATTAAAAATAGCATCATCAATATCAGAAAAGCAACCAAATGAAGATCGACCAAAATCAGTTAAAATATCTACTGATGTTGTTGATATTTCACTATATGAAAAGAATCGTGATAATAAAGAGCATGCAGTAAATGGTACCGTTGAATTAGCTGAGGTTCCAGATGATGATGACGTTGTACCTAATGAAAGTAAACATAAATGTAAGTAAAAAAAGAAACAGAAAAAAACGTTTTTTTTCCCTCAAAAACATGATTTTTAATTTCTATTTTCTATTTTAGCGGTTCTTCAATCGAAATTATCTAATCTTGCTTTATACATTGGTTATATTGGTGAGTGTTTTTATTTTTGAATTCAAATTTATTACTGTTTGCTTTGGAATAGGTATGTCTGCTGCTACTTTGACATTGATTTGTTTAATTGTTCGTTATTGTATCACAACTTATCTTATTAACAAACAAAAACCGTCAGCGGTTGATATTGGCTATTTCATTTCGTTTCTTATTCAGGGTATTACTGTCGTTGTTGTTTCAGTTCCAGAAGGTAACATTTACTTATGCTTATATGTAAAAAAAAATAAATAATCTTCCATTCTCTCTATTTTAATAAATAGGTCTTCCGTTGGCTGTAACACTTGCTCTTGCCTATGCTGTTCGAGTTAGTAAAATGGCAATAATATATGAACTAAATCTAGTTCTTATCTGAAATATTTTAGAAAATGATGACAGACAATAATCTTGTTCGACATTTGGATGCTTGTGAAACAATGGGAAATGCATCAACAATATGTTCAGATAAAACAGGAACTTTGACAACAAATCGTATGACGGTTGTACAGTCGTTTGTCACTGGTAGGTCAGTATTGGGTCTTCGGTTAAGTTTTGAAAATTTTAAGACCCATTCGTTTATTATTATGTTCGTTCACGTAATTTATATTTCTACTAGGTAAACTAAGTGAACAAATACCACCACCAGAAGAAGTAAATCAAGAATTATTACCATTACTTTTTGAAGCTATATCGGTTAATACAAATTATACATCGAAAATCGAGGTTAGAATAACGCTTTTTGTTTTTATTACCAACTCATCAATGCAATACTATCTATACATATAGGCATCAACACCCGAAGAGGGTGGTCTACCAAAACAAATTGGTAATAAAACCGAATGTGCTTTATTAGATTTAGTACAAAAGTGGGGTGGATCGTACGATCAAATTCGTCAAGATACTCCCGAAGAAAAACTAGTTAAAGTATATACATTTAATTCTGCACGTAAAATGATGAGTACAATTATTCAACGTAATGATGGTTTTCGAGTTTACACAAAAGGTGCATCCGAAATGGTTTTAACGAAGTAAACAAAAACGAACATCTCACATAATTTTAACAATAAAAGATTTTTTTTTCGTTGTTTTTCATTAGGTGTAAATCAATTCTTGCTGAAAATAATCAATTAAAACAATTAAATGATGCTGAAAAAAATCGTTTAACACATGATGTTATTGAAACAATGGCTAGCAATGGTCTAAGAACGATTTGTGTTGCTTATAAACATCTCGGAACGGAAGTACAAAATTGGGACGATGATGATAAAATAATTAATGATTTAACTTGTATTGCGATTGTTGGTATTGAGGATCCAGTTCGAAAAGAAGTCAGTTAATCTTTTTGGAAATAAAATAAATCAAAGATCAATGCGTCTATGTATATATTTATTTTCGTTGTCAGGTGCCAGGCGCTATTGAACAATGTCAACGTGCAGGTGTTGTTGTTCGCATGGTAACAGGTGATAATATTATGACAGCTCGCTCAATAGCAACAAAATGCGGTATAATCAAACCCAATGATGATTTTCTTGTACTTGAAGGCAAAGAATTTAATAAACGTATCCGAGATGCATCTGGAAAAGTTAGAAAAAAATTGCAATCCAATGAATATCTTTCGTTAATTTTTGTAATTTGAATATTTAGATTTCACAAAAGAAACTTGATGAAGTTTGGCCAAATTTACGTGTCTTAGCACGTTCATCACCGCAAGATAAATATAATTTAGTTAATGGTATTGTTGAAAGTCATGCGACAGAACATCGTGAAGTTGTTGCTGTTACGGGTGATGGTACAAATGATGGACCAGCACTTAAACGTGCTGATGTTGGTTTTGCTATGGTAAATAAATAAAAAAACGAAATTTTCTTTTGATCAATTCATTTATTTATTTTTTTCGTCTAAAGGGTATTCAAGGAACCGATGTTGCCAAACAAGCATCCGATATTATTTTAACTGATGATAATTTTTCATCTATCGTTAAAGCAATGATGTGGGGAAGAAATGTTTACGATTGTATTGCAAAATTTCTTCAATTTCAATTAACAGCTAATTTATCAGCCGGTTTCATTTCAGTTGTATCAGCCGCAGCTATTAGTGTACGATAAATACTTATATATATATATATCATTTAAGACGTTTATTTCTATCATTGTTAATTATTTTTTTCTCTCTATAGAGTGTCCCATTACGAGCTGTTCAAATGCTTTGGGTTAATCTTGTCATGGACACATTAGCTTCACTTGCTCTTGCCACAGAACCGCCAACAGAAGATTTGTTAAATAGAAAACCATATGGACGAACAAAATCAATTATATCACCATTCATGCTAAGAAATATTTTTGGGCAATCACTCTATCAACTCACTGTTATGTTTACTATCCTTTACGCTGGACAATACTTTCTAGATGTTGAATCAACGGTTCAGAAAATTCAGTATGATCCACATGCTGCAAAAGAATTAAGTGGTCAATTTACATTAGTATTTAATGCATTTGTACTAATGACTTTATTCAATGAAATTAACTCGAGAAAATTACATGGAGAAAGAAACGTATTCAAAGGAATATTTCAAAATCCATTTTTTTACTGTATTTGGATCTTCTGTTTTGCTGCACAAGTAATTATATATAGAAAAAAAAATCATAATAATCTGTCTATTTTGTTTTAGATTGTAATTGTAACATTTGGTGGTCGAGTGTTTAGTTGTGCACAATTGGATATCTATCAATGGGGATGGAGTTTACTTTTTGGTATTGGATCACTTATATGGCAACAGGTTAGTTGTATGATGAAAATAAAAGAAAAACTTAATTTCCTTAAATTTAGATTATATTATGTATTCCAATTAAACCATTTGCAGTTTGCTTTTCGGCAGCTTATCGTATTTGTTGTCCATGTTGTTACAAAAAACAAGCAAGAAAACTTGCTGAAGAGGAAGCCTTTAGAAAATCGGTTGATGCCGATCCAAATGCGCGACCATCAAGAACAAGTGATGGTGATTATGTTCCATTTAGTACAATTGGTCAATTAACAACTGCCACTGTTGTTACTGAACCACCACCAGCTATTGCTAAATTTATGCTTCGTAAAAGTGTTGATCGACTTAACTCAGAGGTTCGAATTAATTGTTTGTTTTCAATTTTGCCTATTAAAAATATGATCTATTTTTAGTTTCGTGTTATTAATGAATTTCGAACACGACTTGAAGAACTTAAAGATAAGAGACACGAAGAAGCTGTTGAATATAAACGTTTTAGTCGAGCCAATATCCTTGAGGAATAAATGTGAACGAGTCTGGTGCAACCTGTTCACTTCTTTAATTCTTTCTTTTTTTCGTTCATTTTTTTTTTCTTTTAATTTCTTTTACTTTATTTGTGCTCTTTGTATTGTGTTAACATGCTGTGCGCTTTCACAACCGGCAAACAACAAATGAACAAAAATAGAAATACCGGAACCTTTTTTTCTCTTTTCCTTATTCTCTTTTATATTCTTCCGATGTGTGGTCTGTGTATGTTATTATCATTTTGTTCGACATTAATCTATCTCTAAATGAATCGACAATTACATTGAGAAATAAATTAGGCTTTATTTGTTCATTTATATACGTATATATGAAATTTATTGATTGGTGAGAATTATGTTAACTGAAGAATAGTTTCATAAAACGAATTCAGGTTCGTTTTCACTACCGAAAATTATATGAATTTATTAATTCGTATTGATAATTTCAAGGATATATTTTCCCTTTAAAATTTTACTGAACAAGAGTTAATCACATATTGTTAATAATTCTTGATAGGACTGTGCAAAGAGAATATTATTTGACACAATTCGATGGAGTCATTAGATGATTGATATCTGAGAAATTCTTCGTATTATTATTATAATTCAATGCATAACACTTAGAACCCTGTTGATAGTAATGCGTTTCATTTTTATAGTTATTATTTCTGCATGATGTATCTCAAGAAAGGTTTCATATAATATGAATATGGAAAAACATGCATTTACTATTTCGGGTATAAGATGAACTAGTTTAAAAATAGTCTCTCCTCCGGTTACTATACGTATGACTTAACCCTATTCAAAGTTATCTATTTCAAGACGAATTATAAATTATTTTCTATTCATTTCCGATTAGTATTGACAATTATTAGCCGCAGATTTAATCGCTAAATATATTCTCTTCAAGTAGACAACGCCTCTATGATTCAATTATATCTAATATAGATATGGACTTATTACAGCATGCATTAGTGAAGTCATTATCATCTTGATAGTGACAACGATGAAAACTTTTATCATCTAGATCAACGGCTTAAAGTGTCGTGCTTTTTTTCATTTCTCCATTCTTTATAATCGGCATGTCATGTGCCATTTTTTACATTATAATTCTAATGTTCCAAAATGAATGGTTGTCTTATCATTTATCCTGTTCTTATCAAAGAAGAAAACCTAATATCATTATTTTTATGTACTGTCGGATATAACTTAGTTTGATTTCTATGAGAAAGTGTATAGGCACTGACGTTAAACTGATATTTATCTTTTAACTGATTATGACTCTGTTCGCAAAAATCTTATTTCATTGAAGTATTTGTTTGAATTTTCAAGAACTGAAATATATTCACTAATCAAATTTTTATGAATAAATTCAAATGACATATTTCTAAACTAGATATTAATTATACAAAAGAAAAGAAAACCTTGACTAGCTTGATGCATGCAAAGACCAGTTAACAATTTAGAAACTTCATGGAATATAAATCATAAGAAAGCTTTAAGAATTTCTCTTAGATATGGGAAATAAATCACAGTAAAATTTTATAAAAACTAATTTTCATATTTTCTCTGAATTTTAATAGATAGTTGAAATAAAGAACCAGATAAGCAATGTTTCATACTAAAAATGATCTTTCTCAAGGTTCATTAATATTCGTCAAATCAAGATAAAAGACAAATCTAGTTTCTACTATCTATTAATCTAATCAGCATCGCCATTTTACTCGTATATGATATTCTGAACAGTAAATGAGTAATAATCATACGTACATACACATATATATATATATGTCAACAACAACAACAACAAGTCTAAATATTTTATCGGAAACGCATTCCAACGATTGAAAACACAAAGAAAGCTTGATTCAGATTAGATTGATGTCGAGTCATTTTCTCAAAGCGTTGTCGTATCATAATATTACCTTTGATCGATAACGGCAACTAATGGGTGACTGAAAAATGAACATTATTTCATAGTTCCTTACATAGTAGACAAGAAGATATAACAATGCTGCTACTCAAAACATTTTCATTGGAAACAAATAATGGTACCTTTTTTTTTAATTTAATGCTTTTATTGATCAAATTTTTTTGTACAGCTTTGTACTTAGTCTCGACAGATTTGCTTCGCAATTCTCTAAAAACATACATGAGAACGTTTGATCCAAATTTCCAATCAAAACAAATGATCAAATACTATAATGCTTTTCCAGCATATACAACTTTCGAGATAGCTTTTTCCTGAAAAACTTGGATTTTAAGCTATCACCAGGCATGTATAAAATATAATAGAGAAAGTTATACAATGGAATATATTCAGATGTTTCTAGCCGCATAGTGTGAAACTTATTTTAATGAAGAAATTACGCACAGAGGTTCATTTCCTAAAAACAAGTCAAAAGAGTTTGGCATTAGCCTTATTGTGCTAATTTCACACGAATATATAGCATGACTAGCTCATCATCAGCATCGATGGTGATTTCCCATTCTTTTATATTAAAAACTATAGAATTATAAATTCAAAAGGGTAAATTCTGATAG
>OENM01001690.1:0-28573 GCA_900239745.1 Rotaria magnacalcarata | reverse complement strand
AGTAGCAGTGCATCAGTGTTTTCGGTGTCAGTTTAGACCGAGTGACAGTGTTGTCAGTACAGTGTAGTCAGTTCTCAGTGCTCAGTATATCGGTGCTGGCAGTCATCAGTAAACTGAAACTGCACATCCCTACACATGTAGATTGACGCATCAGTTTGTATTGAAGTTTTATTTAGTTGCTCTTACAACACATAATCCGTGTGCAATTGGAGATCAATTTATGTGTATGGAAAATGGTCACTGTATTGATAAAAGAAAAGTATGCGATTTTAAAATTGATTGCCCAACACCAGGAGGCAGTGATGAAGCTCAATGTGGTACATGTACATTTGACAATAATAATGGCACATTATGCGGTTGGGAAGATCGTTCGTTTTCCGATCTCAATTGGGTATTAGCAACTGGAGCAACCAATATGGGACCATCGAGTGATCATACAACAGGAAATGGATTTTATATTACTGTACCACCAAATAATCTTTATAAATTTGCATCATTACGTTCGCAAACTGTTGGACCAGCTGGTGTCGAATGTCAATTAAAATTCTCATACTATATGAACACTCAGACTACCATGAATTCGAGTAAAATTTCGGTGTATATTCGAAACGAAAACGATAACTTTACTTCATTCACATATATTGCGAATATATATCATTCAACTGGACCAGAATGGAAACAAAATGTCATCAATATTGGATATCAAAGTCGACGATTTTTTATTGGTATATATAGAAAGATTTTTTTTAATTTAAAGCAAGATAATTTTATGAAATATATTCCTTTAAGAAATTGATGGAATACCTTATGAAAAGACCGCTATTGCCATTGACGATGTAGAATTCTATAATTGTCAATCAGAAACTACACCTGAACTTGGGTAAGCGAGTTTTTCTTTTATTTTTGAAGATTGTTATTTTTGATTTGTAATTATAGCTTATCAATCAATTGTACATTTGAGAACGGCTGGTGTAATTTCTTTCAAAATACTACAGCTGATTTTCAATGGACACGTACAAATATACAAACATCTTCATCAAATACAGGGCCAAACTTTGGTAAAAAATTTAATAAAAACTTGATTTTCTTATACTAATGAAGTCTGACTCTTAAAAGATCATACGAGTGGATCAGGTTATTATGTATTTATTGAAGCATCTAGTCCAAGGTGAAAAATATGATCTATTTATTTCTAAATTAAACAGTGTATTTATAGAATACCTGGCGATCATGCTCGATTGATTTCTGCATTACAATATCCATCTTCTACAGCTCAATGTTTAACATTCTGGTAAAACTTCAAAAATATTTTTACTAATATATAATCGAAGCACGGTTTTCCTATGCATATATAGGTATCATATGTATGGCAGTGACATCGGAACATTGAATGTATTTGTTCAAATGATATCAACTGATCTAAATAGTACATCATCAACATTTGTATGGACTAAATCTGGTACACACGGCAATCAATGGCATCGTGCAACGCAGACATTATATAATCTTAATTCAACTGATATGTATGGTTGGCGTATTGCATTTGACGGTGTGGTTGGGTTGGAGACGGATTTCTTGGTGATATTGCACTTGATGATATTGCTTGGTCACCGAATACTATATGTTCAGCCGAAGAAATAACAACAACACTAAGTCAACCTGTTGCATCAACAACTTATCGTAAGTAAAGATGTATATTTAAGAACAATTGAGTATGATTATTTTCATTTAGCACCAACGATATATGATTGTAATTTTGAGTGTAATTGTACATGTAATTGGAAAAATGATAATACAACAAAGTTTACATGGACAGTCACACAAGCGATGGTGTGGAGTTCCGGTTTAGTTCATGACAGTGATCATACGACAGGAACGACATTTGGCTATTACATGTATTTTAAAACAAACTCATCAGTTAAACTTAATGATACAGCTCGTTTAATTAGTCCTGATTTGATTAGTACAAACGATGAGAAATGTTTTCGATTTTATTATCGTATGTATGGATCGAACATCTATCAATTAAATATATACGCACGAATCAGTAAATTTGATGGTGTTTTAAAAACATATAGTTCAAAAATTTGTTTTTATCTTCTAGATGGAAATCTCGGTAAAGCTCTATGGAGGAGAGAAGGCAATCAAGTAATGAATATTTGATAGTCAAATACAGTCATTTATTAATATTTATTAGGGCAATCAATGGTTAGTTGGTCGTTTATCATTACGCGGTAATGTTCAGCAAACAATTGGTCAACCATATCAATTAGTCGTAGAAAATATTGTTGGTAAGAATTTTCTTGGTTATATTAGTATTGATGATCTAGCTGTTAATTCCGGACCTTGTCCAATATCAAGTAAATTTGACTTCTTTTTTTTCTTCTATTTTGAGCATAAAAGTGGTTTTTTCTTTAAAGGTGTTTGTGATTTTGAAAGTAGTGAACAATGCGATTATATTAACGATCCCACAAACATCATCAATTGGAAGCGATCTCAAGCGGAAATTGATTCATCATTTCCATCCATCGATGTTACTTATAGTACATCATATGGACACTTTATGCTATTAAAAGATAAAAATACAACTAGACCAGTATATAGCCGTCTTATAACACCACATTATTTTAGTACAAATGGTTCGTGTCTACGTTGGTACATGCTATTGGAAAATGCAGCTACGTTGAATATTAAAATTGATGCTGTCAACATATTGAATTCAACTAATCTTTATACTATTCATGGTGCATATGGCAAATAATGGAGATTGGCACAGACAACAATACGTAGTACATCATCTTATCAAGTGATATTTGAAGGTATTTTGAACAATGCAAATAGAATCATAGATTCACTAGCTATTGATGATGTGGAGATGAAATCTGGTGTATGCAAAGAATTAGGTTCATGTGATTTTGAAAACGATTTATGTGGCTTCCAAAATCTCAGATCTGATTTCACTTGGAAACTAACATCACACAGTACTGATTTGTTAAACACACTAGAGGTAGACCATACAACAAATAGTCAAGAAGGTAAATTTTTATTGATGTTTCTAAATGCTAAAAACAATACACAATATTTTGTCTATAGGATTTTATTTATGGATCGATCGTGAACAATCAGTGAAAGGGCAAAAAGCTCGCATTGAATCTGAACCTATGCCAATTGGTATTCGATGTATATCCTTTTGGTCATATTTAAATAATACTGTGAGTGCTGAATTGAATGTGTACATATATGATCTACAGTTAGATATATATAACTTGATCTGGTCAACCAATAAACCTAGTGGACCATTCTGGGTATACCGAAAGATAACTGCTCCACCAATTTTAACACTTAATCGAACCACTGCGTACACAATTGTTTATGAAGCAATCGTTGGATCTAAAACAGGGGGTATACGCCGAAGAGTGCATATAAAAAATCAACCAACAAATCCTTCTGATTTATTCTTTTAGACTTTGCTATAGATGACTTACTAACACAACCAGGAGCATGTACCCCAACCACAACTGATGCTTCCAGTACAAAACTTTATACGACCACATATACTATAACCAATTCGAACAGTACAACTTCATATGAACCTCTATCGACCACAACTGGTCCGTGGACAACACGATACACAGGTTCATCGACAACAGGATACACAGGTTCATCGCCAGCAGCCGGCCCATCGACAACACGGTACACAGGTTCATCGACAACACGATACACGGGTCCATCAATAACAGGAGATACACATCCATTAACAGCGGCGACAATAGCGGGTAGTGAATCTATAGCACTGCTAATATCATCATATACTGAAGAGTCAACCCTACAGACTGGTTCATTATTGACATCAGACTCGAATTCAGCAACACTGTCCGTGATTAACGAACTAACCACATCTGACAGCTTGCACGTGACATCAAATTCTTATATAGGTAAATGTTTTCTTGTGTTTGGGGATGGAAAAGATAAGTATTCTGTTTTTCATATTTAGTATGTGCTGAATATGTTTGTTTCAATGGTGGTACGTGTAAACTAGAACTTGGGGCAGCGATATGCGAGTAAGTGTGTCTTTGAAATGAGCTACGATCATGTATAAATAGATTCAAATTATTTTGGAAGATGTACAAGTGGTTTCAATGGTTCGCAGTGTGAAAATAAAAAGCAACCTTCGAAGAAGAGTAACTGTAAGTGTTAAATTTCTTAAATATATATTATTTTCGGCAACTGGAGTGTTTTTGAAGTGGCTGCTGTGTTCGGTGTAGTTTTTGGTGCACTTGGTGGTATTGGTATCTCAATATTTGCTTTTCTTTTATCAAAACGTGGTGCTGCGAGGTTTGAATTTTCAAAACAGATCCTTCTTATATAATAATTATTTCAAAATTGAATTGCATTTTTAAGAGTTGCAGCAGCAAGTACACCATTGGTTGATTCATCAACGAAAGTTTCATCTGTTAATCCTGTATATAGTGAAGTTGGTGTAAACGACGTATAAACAGAGTTAACTTTGGTTTCTAATCATTTTATTAAATTTTATCTATGTTTCACAGCTTTGAGGCTACGTTTTGTGAGACTTATTTTTACTATTAATAATGGGTAAAATGTGCTTGATAGATACCAGAAAAATTTTAGATTGATCTGTTTAGAAAGGTTCCACATAGAAATGATCAATTCTGATGTTTCCACACTTAGCTGAAAAATGTATAGTGTTGTGTGGCCTAGAAGCACAATAGACCAGATAAAATCATTGCTGGTTGATACATGTTGCCTGAAGTCTTTGCTTTCCCACATAAGAACTGATTTTAGACCAGAAAGTTTCAGATCTCATGATATTTTCGAAAGATATTACAAGTAAATTGAGAAAAGCTGACTTACCCAAATTTTCCCCATCAGATCAAATGACCTTCTTAATTATCTTTCAGTGTTATTCATACTAATTGAATAATTCCTACGTTTCAGTTTATTTGAACGAGTTATTGTTGATGATCTCAATCGCTGCCTCGTCACAGTAGTTCTGCCATATGAAAACTTGAGTAAGGCATCATTTTCCTCTTTTTATAATAAATATGAATGGAGAGTTCACCATTACAGAAATAAAAAGCATGAGACCAATCGAGATTATATGAATAAAATAAATGAAAAGCAAGAAGAAGAACAATAAATACGTACATATATAGACAGATACATAAAGAAAAGAAAAGAAAGAACGCAGAGATCAGAAACCAATGAGATAAGTAGGAAATTTATCGTGTCATTAGCTCGTTTGAGCATATCAAGATGTAGGCGATAGATAGAGAAATAAATGAAAAAGAAGGAATGTAACAATATATATTTTTAGTTAAATTTAATATTCATAGATGCCGGTGGAAAATAAAGCATGAACCATCTCTGGCATGCAACATATTCTTCATCATGGACTTACACTATACTGACTATTTCATTTCTATAATATGAAACATTGTAGGCTGAAACTATGTCCCTATTGCACCAAGAATTTAAATAGTGTTTTATAGCGAACGGGTCTAGGATGATATGACTCATAGATTTCTGATAAAGATAATAAACAAAAATAAATTTTCCGGGATTTGATATATGCATATAAATATGTATACTGATTTTTTTCATGTGGAACAGATGAAAACAAAAATTGTTAATTTGTATTTATGCATGAACCCGGTCCCATAGATACAATTTCATTTGATTCAACGCGGAATCCCCAATTTGTCTGTGGTGATGTAACTCCGTAAAATGGAGCTGCAAGTACGCGATTGCCACAGTGAATTTCTTTTATTACTCCACGTGCTTCCCATGTGCCCATGCCAATCGTTTTTTCCTTTGTTAATTGACAATCATGTTTCTCGACAGTAAATATGGCACTTTCTTGCTGAAGATCATGTGGCTGAGACCAGATTATACTACATTGAATTGGTTTATTTTGTGCATTATAGATAACAGCCGTATAAACGTCACGTGGTGCAGGCATAGCAGAAAGTGTTGGGAAAATAAATGAAATAAAAACGAAATAATAGATGATTGACATAATTATTTTTATCTAGAAAACGAAAACAAAAATCAGTTTTTATTGTTGACATGAAAAAGTTAGATCATGTTAGATTTTATTTCTCAAACATTAGTTTTAACGAGAATCATTTCTTGTTTTTATTCTACTTTTTCGAAAATTTTTGTAATTTTTCAAGTAAACCAATATATTGACGATGTTCATAGGCTGTTGAAAAGTCTATTAATTGATTAGCAAAATCTAAAATAGAAACAAAAATAATTCTTATTTTAGGCAAACTTTATTTATTTTATGGCACGCTATTCATTATGCATGCAATCCTCTTATATATACATATTTCTTTTTTCGAATTCGGAAGCTCTAATGTTGGAAACGAAAATTCATAAATTGATCTTTAATACATTTTCTTAATGATTAGAGTTTGCATAGAAAATAGTATTGAACAACGAATACCACAATATATGTATCTATTACTTATTATTGGAATGTACTTTGGGACAGTTACTCACTACATATTGTCTTTTGTTAAAACTCTATACAATACTTCAATATACAATGCCGGAAAAAAAACATGATCATTCAGAATGCAAAATGCTATTGATATACTAACCTTCGCCAATACCATGTTCTTCAAGTAAATTAAGTAATTTATCATAAAGTTCTCCATCAATAACAGCACAATCAGCGCTATAAACACTGTCATTCCAGTCACCCTCGTGAATAGCAAATTCATCAATTTGAAAATCTTCTAATTTTCCATTCTCATTTTCTCCAGGTTGTGGTTGATTTTCTCCACCTTGATTTTGTTCTGGCACATCTGAATAATCGTGTGGTAAATACGAACACAAAAATGATAAAGTTTGTCCACCGCGATTAAAATCAACGGTGAATGTTGGTCGTGATTTTAATTGTGATGATGGCTGTGTGACTTCAGCATCTGATTGTTGTCGATCTGGTGCATGTAAATTGGCTTCATCATCAGAGTCAGTTGCATTAACGGTATTTGTTACATTAAATTTAACAGTGATTTTTTCCTTTCCTGATTGACGTATTAATGTTACTTCAGGACCCTCGGTTGTAACCTAAATAACAACGTAGAATTATATATATTTGAAAATGGTTCCGATAAACATAAGCATTAATTCAAATTAGAAAATTTGCTGCGTAAAAACAATATATTGTCATTTTCTGATTGTGAATCTGATTGGTAAAGATGTGTACATTATTGTCTTGTAGAGATAACCAATTTGAAGTCTTTGCATATCAAAACAAAATGGTGGCTAACGAGAAATCAACACTAACTGTTCAATCGCTTAAGATTTTTTGTCTTTCGATTGGTTAAAACCTATTGTTTTATGAACATATTATCGAAAAGTCTCTTTTTCATCTTTTTCAGTGTAAAGATTGTAACAAGGATATATATGCTCTCAGTAATTTTAACTACGTTGGATAAAAATCAAATAGAATATTCATTACTCAGCCAACCAAATATCCTTTAACATGATTTAATGGAATATTAATGAACAGAATAAATGTTTTGCTATGCGTATCATTATTATAAAACTAACCTCAAAACCTTGAATAGCTGGTAAATTACTTGGATGTTTTTGTGTAACTCTTTCCAATTGAATTTCTTTATCAAGAAATTGATTTAAATCTTTATAAACATTTTCATTCGTTTGTATTGATGAAAACGATCGAACTGATGTAAATCGTTGATTATTCAATACTAGTTTTCGTGTGAAAACTTGCTGTTGAATCGATGAATAAAATCTTCGATGCATAGCTAATTGAAATAAGCCACGTGTTAAATTACGTAAAGACATTTTTTATGTAAGAAATCTGAAATGAAAAAATCCTAAGTTAACATTGCCTAACAAAATCCTTTTTCTATTGAAGAAGAAAACAAACAAACAAACAATCAGGTAACTAAATTTTAACGTCCTTGTTGAATACGTTGAACGGTTCGATTTGTGATTAATACCGAGCAATCAAGAAAACGTTCAACACAATTTTGTAAGCATGTTGTTTGTCTTGCCGATAAATCGCTGGCACTACCACTTGATTCAAGGCATTTATCAAAACATATATTTGTTAAATGATGAACCTAAATCCAAATTATGTATAGTTTGAATTTAACAAAAAGTTTCTGATTACTTGAGCAGTTATTTGATTTTCAAGTTCTTTTGTAGCAACGAATTTTTGTAATTCGGGATCGCTAGCTAATGATCCAAGACTCATAGTTTATTGAAGTGCACCAAAAAAACAACAACATTTTGCATCCAGTACGATTGAAATAAACTGATTGGTATTTTCCAATCAACCAATCATAGTTATTGTTTACTTTTACTGTATACTACTTTTACTTATCTGCGCATTTGACTGACAAGAAAATGTATGCGAAATTTTTGTATTACTATTAAAATATAGATTGTTAAAGTTTTTTTTCCTTCTAAGGGCCAATACTCATCCATCAATCAAATGGAGTCAGAATAAAGATCATATTCTATTAACAATTGCTGTACAAGACATTGAAAAACCTGAGATAAGTATTGAACCAACGAAACTTCATTTCAAGTGAGTGGAAAGTAATGCTAAAATTATTTTGAAAAATTATAAATTCTGTAATTCTAGAGGTGAGCAAACCAAAGGATTAAAATACGATACAATACTTGAATTTTTCGATGATATTGATCCGAAAGTGAGTGCCTTGTTACTTTCAAAATTTAGCGAGTTATTATTGAATTCAAAAATTCGTATAGATTAAGCATTTGAAATTTTGTTAAATAGATTTTTCTTTCTAAATGGATTACGTTTAGAAAAACTAAAATAATTCTATACATATTTTAGACATCAAAACATCGTAAAACAAGTCAAAATCATTGGGAATTTATGCTCAAAAAGAAAAATCCAAATGAACCATTTTGGAAACGACTAATAAAATCTACAGAAAAAGTAAATATCTATGCTTGTTCTTATTGTATATTTCTTCATGTCTTTCTATAATATAGTGTCTATGGATAACGGTTGACTGGAATCACTTCACTGCTGAAGGTAAATCTTATCGATAAGCAAGTCTATTTTATATCTCTTAAAATTAGGTGATGACGATGATGCTGATGATACGGGTAGTACTGGTGGTAAAGATTGGGGTAATATAGGTAAAACAGATTTTAATGCTTAATGAAAATTTTTATAAAACCAAAAACATTTTTTTTGCAGATGCCATGTTGAAACAAATGGGTGGTAATGTTAGTGGCGCTGCTTCAACTGATTTGAAGGATGTTGATCATAAAGAAATCGATAGTGATGATGAACCCATGCTTGATCTTGAAGATGTACAAAAAAAAGAATGATGAAAAGGATAAATCTACAAATCCAACCAATTAATTCTGACAATTCCTTGTTTTTTAATATTCACATTTGTCTGTTTTTTAATTTAATAAATGGTAAAACTATTATTGTATATGTTATGTTTATCGTGATCTTTAATTAGAGTTCTGTAAAATGAATTTTTGTCCGTTTCAGTTTTGGTATAGATCGTACTATCGCTTCTAAACTTTCCGATAACATAAGAAATCTATCTACATGATTGCGACTCTTGTGCATAGTTGATGCAAGACAAAATTTTCGCGTGTCACATCCGTCTTTTACGTTCAGCAATATGATGAGCTTTTTGTCAAACTGTAAACAAACGAAGTAAAGGAATCGTACTGAAAATATTGATGAAGAAGATTCCACTACTATTGACGCAACTTTATTTGAATTAGTATAAAAAGTTGTTCAGGCCAATGACTCCAGCAGTGTCACATCCAAAATTTTGGAGATGTCGCGATATCTCCCGTGGGAGACGGTGGATCTCTTGCGGGAGATGCGGCATCTTATGCGAGGGATGAGGATCTCTCAAAATGTGGGTTCATCACCCGCGAGAGATGCGGCGTCTCCAGCTTGAGATGCCGTGGCATCTCCAAAATTTCGGATGTGTGGCATCACTCCGTCAATGACTCATGAGTCCCGATTACGTGATTTTATTATAGTATCCACAAGGAAAGCTAAGAAAGTTTGAGCAAATCGTGTAGCTATATTTTTTTTTATATAAAACTCTAATCTATACTCAATCGTCAACAGACGCTATTTCTTGACTTGTATCTATCGACAGAGTATAAACGGTCTCGCTGTCACATTAACACCCTCAAATTTAAGTATTATACCGAGAACAAAGAATATCTTGTTTGTTTATTGATATGACTATTCAGCATGAATACTTTTCGATTACAGATATCTATGGCTGATAATACTACGAATGATCCAATTCATGGTTATCGTTCCGATAAAGAACGGTCTATAACTAATGATGAATATGCATGTTTATATTCCCCGGAACTACAAGATCGCCAGCAAGTACCAACATTCAAACAAAATCAATTCGATAAAAATGCTCAAAAATATTGGGATCAATTTTATAAACGAAATACAAGTAATTTTTTTAAAGATCGCCATTGGACACTAAGAGAATTTAATATAAATATAAATGAATCAATGAAATTGTTTGAAGTTGGCTGTGGTGTAGGCAATTTTTTATTTCCATTACTGAGTGAAATGCCGAATTTGTCTATATATGCATGTGATTTTTCTTCAACTGCTGTTGAATTACTCCGTCAAAATTCTAATTATGATCCACAACGTATACAATCATTTATTTGTGATTTAACCGATGATAATGAAATTCCTATTGAAGAAAATTCGATTGATCTATGTTCAATGATTTTTCTTCTTTCAGCAATACATCCAGATAAAATGTCAAGTGTATTGAAAAAAATTCATAAAGTAAAAGTTCTTAGAAAAAAAGGGTCAAACTTCAAAAATTCTTACTTTTTCATTTTTTCGAAGGTTTTAAAACCCGATGGTTATCTTCTATTTCGTGATTATGGTTTATATGATCATGCCATGTTTCGTTTTGCTCGTCAACGACAACATAAATTATCAGACAATTTCTATGTGAGACAAGATGGTACAAGAGCGTATTTTTTTTCAATTGAATATTTGACCAATCTATTAAATGCATGTCAATTTCATATTGATGAACTCTCCTATGTATTTAAGGAAACAGTAAACGTCAAAGAAGAGATTTGTGTACCACGTGTTTTTATCCAAGGAAAGTTTAAAAAAAGAAAACCTGATGAATAACAACAATCAGCTGAAAATACTTTTTTGTTTTGAATTCTATAAGAAAATATAATACTTAATTGAAAACACGATGAAATATTATTGCATTAAGTTAATGCAAGAACAAAAAACGATTGGTTTCTTTGTATGTGAATCTCATTTGTTTGGTTTTTGAAGAATACAATAAATTTAAATGGTAAATTTCATAATCTCGAAAGACTGTTTATTTTCAGTTAACAATTTTTTTTCGACGACATCCAATTAATTGTGAATATTTTCATATGAAACTCAAATACATGAATGGATGGGAAAAGGAAGAAAGGAAAAATGTCGAAACAGAAAAATATCGAAAATAAAAATGTTGAAAACAAGAATATGAGATGAACATGAGCTTGTAAGATTGAATTGAGGGTGAGGGAGGCTTGTACTTCAATATACTCTCGTTTTCAGCATTTCTATCCATCTGCATTTGTATTAATTTTGATTTCGATATTTTTATTTTCGACATTTTCCCCTTTCGATATTTTTCCTTTCTGCCTTTTCCCATCATACCAAATACATTCTATGATATTTCTTTCGCTATACGATGAGATTTATTATTTGCGTATTGGTGTCTCTAAATTCTTAACACACACAAGATAATTTTCCCAATGTCATTTTTTTCTAGTACAAACTGATCAACAGGGCACGCAGATATTATCAGCTCTCTATTACCGACGGAGGAAAAGATTGTTGCTCATGAATGTAGTATTCTATTTATGCAAAATAATTCATTTTCTAGATTTTTGAATATTTACTAGTGTGAGAATGTTGTGTAAAATAGCTGGTTAAATATTATTTTAACCGTTGGAAAATGAAACCGAGAAAAATAAGTAAAAGTTCATTTACATCAGTAGAACCAAAAAGTAAAGAATAAGAGTGGGCGGTAAGAAAATAAACTAGAGGAATATTTCCATCGAAGTATGACTCTTTTATTTTATCATATTTTCAGCTTACAATTTTGAATTATTACTATTTAATCACAGCATAATATTCAAAGTTCTTATTAGTAAACCTGCATTAGATGTATCAATTGTAATGACACATCAATTTCCATGAACTTCCCAAGTTCGTAAAATCTAATATTGTAAAACTCGTTGAATCTTATGAACTAGTGACAATAATTGAACTATCCTAGAATCTCTTTGGATTACAGATAAATAGTTTTTAAAATATCATTTCCAACAGACTTTTAGCAGCAAGAAATATTCTTAATAGACAATAGCTTCTCGACTTCTGGTCAATTAATTTAGAAAGATTTATATGCATTTATTATTATTTATTAAAATTTAAGTTAAAATAGATTACATTTATTGAAAAATATTTGAATCACAGTAGAGAAAGGTCGCCATTTTTCAATTCCCTTATTTTCTTGAGTAATATCTGTCGATGTTCGAGTGGCATTTGAAATGTATTGCTCAAATGTTCGTCTTTTAGTAGGAGAAGAACTATCCCATCGATAAGATGTTCCTTGATTATTGACGCATAAGAATTTCTACCAAGTGTATATTCAAAAAATGAACAGACTTGATCGATCTAAATGAATAGGAAAAGAATCGTAATGAAGTCTTCACTCTTTAGCTGAGTTTATTTTTATTTCTTAAAATAATACTCGAATGTTTGCTTTCTTTTCAGAGTAAAAATTCATAGATCAAAAGATGGACTCTCTTAGGTTACGATGCTTGATAGCACTTACACTCCATTGCTGAACATTCAAGTTACCAGAAGTGATGTTCCACTCTTGTGTTTTGGATGAAGATGATTTATTTTCTTGTTGTTGAAATGGTTCTAAACTCTCTTGAATTTTCCAACCTGCAATGATGTGAGTTGTTACATTTGCATTTGGCTTCCGTCTTGATAAATTTTGATCTTGACGAATTCTTAACGTCTTCGTCAATGGTACCGAAATAGTTGTAACAGTTTGTGAGTGTTGAATACGAGCAATATTGAGTGGAATATCATCAGTAGTCACTTGAGAAGTATCTAATAGAATTTAATAAAAAATCAATAAGAGTACTTCACATGATTTCATACAAACGAAATTTAGTCAATGATGGACTGAGAGGAACATTTTCTAGTTGATTTGTTTCTGATGGAATAATAGCTATAGGAAAAATTAGAACAGCTACATTTGTGTTTGAGTATAAAGTTAATTACCTTGTGATAGATAATCGTTATTGGTATTAGTGAATGACATCATCTGATTCACTGGCGTAGTAGTTGTAGATAACAATAGTATAGCAAATAATCTGAAGACAAATATTTTCCATTAGTGACTTCTACTCGATATCTAAAGACTGCATCGGAACTTTTTCGATTACAATAGTTCGATTTTTGAAGTGTTTCTTGAGAAAACCGAACGCTAGTAATTATTTCAACTACTAACCAATAAATTAATAACTTTCGTGCAATTTCTACAGGCAATAGAAATGTCTATGACACATATTGCATTTATCCTTTTTGCTTCCGTCTGTAGTATATTGACAGCAGACAAAAGTATTTAGTAAGGAAATACATTGGGACAAGTTTTATTCTTTCCTCGTCAAGAACAGAAAAACAAATTTGTCATTTTTTCTTCCCATCTGTTTTCAATCGGAAGAGAATTAGAAAAAACCTTTCTTTCATTTACTTTCTGCCTGCAATCAAAACAGAGAGTAAACCCTCCCCATGGAAGTCACCCACACCAAAACCACGACCTCTGTTGGTGTAATCATCTGTTGATATTTAGCTAATTCTTTTTTTCAACTCTTTTACATGTACTCTCATGAATAAGTGAAGCAGACTTGCTGTTCTGTTGGTTTCATTATATACCCTCTATTGACTCATGTAATAAAAGGAGTTTTGCAATACTGGTGTAATTTAACATCGATACGATGAAATGAATCGTCGAATAAGGAAGCAAACAAACGCATAATCTATTTGGATTTTTTTTATACCAAAAATTAAAATTAAATGAAAACATACTTTTTGAATGATTGGCGATTACAATTTTTTTTTATTAAAATTCATGGGAAAACATAAAATTGATTGTTTTGATACTTTTTCGATTTTGGACAATTACATATTTTCTAAATTTATTCATTTTTACTGTCGTAATATATGACTCCTTATATAGATAGTACAATATGTTCGATTATTTTTGATATAGTGATCGATAGGAACATTCTGCAACACCATGTCAATCGGTTAGATAAGATGTATATTACTTCTGGACAGAAAGACAAGGCATGACAAATTGCCAGTGATAAGAATGATGTTTTTTTTTATATCTTATGAGTGCTTGGATGTTCCAACCTACTCATACTTTCCTCTTTTAGAGATTTTGGGTAAATGAGAAAAACTGTATTCCGCTGTATCAGAGAGTCATTGCATTGTCGAATAAATGTTGATTGTTATGTGTCATAAGAAACATATGAAGGGGTTGTTAAGAGAGAAGTATTGATTTGCCCTCTTTTTTCTGATGCAATTTTATGTTTATAAATATGATCATCATTGTTAGTTCTTCGTTTCTTTCATTTCATCTGCTAGTTATTGCTTCATACTATGAATTCATGGTGAAAAAAGAGAGCGATAAAGAGAAAAAAATAGAAAAAAACAGAGCTGAGAATCGTTCCCATAAAAGCACTGTGCAATATCGTCGTTGGTTCTGTCGATTTGTTTTTAGTTTATTCAGAGAAACAAATTAGTCAACTATGAATATTGGCAAAAATATTTTATTCCGCGAGTAAATATTCGAGAGAGAGAGAGAGAGTAACATACACGTATATACAGATTTTTCCAGTAAAAATGATTGCGTCATTTGGATATTTCCGTACAATGCGATTTTGTATGTTTTATTTTATCACTTAAAATACTCAGTTGGTAGAAGGTAATTGAAACCAGTAGACTTTTATCTTTACAAATCCTACACAAATAAAACGATCAGATATCCTAAAGTAGGTTTGTTTTTGTGATACATTTGGATTTTTTTGCATGAAGTTTATGTAAAATAGATAACCAGCAAAAATAAAGATCTTTTCATATTTCGTTATTTTTTGTCTTCGAAACGAACGTAAATAAATATTCTTTAAAACTGTTGAAAAGAGCCTATGGATTTACAATTTTTTGTTCTATCTTTATTTTAGATATAATAGCCAATTGGATTTCTTCTGGTTGTTGTAGTCAGTTAACAAAAATTATTTTTATATCAAATAAAGAGTTCGTTTGAGTTGACTGATATTGCCTGTGAGTGTTCGTTGAAAGTATACAAATACAGACGACTACTAACACAATAAATACATCGGTACCATCACCATCAACAACAATAACAAGCATAATTGACGAAGGAAGAAACGACAAAAAAAGAGAGGCAGAGAAAAAAGAGAAAGAAAGAAAAAAAAGCATCCACTACACTATTTAGCCTGTTCGACGACTCGGGCATGTTTCATAGTGACGACGAACGCAATCGCAATGTCGACCCCTACAATGAATCACAAGAGTCATATGCATCAGCGACAAGAGCAAGAACAACAACAACAACAACAACAACAACAGATAAACGAAATGCAACATACACATTCGAACTCGGCCAATTCACCCCATGCAACTTTGATGCGTTCGGATTCGACCTCAACAGTGATTTTGGAGGAAGAAGAGACACCTATATGTCGTCGCAATGGCCCACCAACTCTTCCACCTTCAATGTTGAGGAATCTCAGTATTCGACTACATTCTCTCCTCAAGACAAGTGGCCCATTTAACAAAGGTAAAAAATGAATAAATAAATTATAATTTATAATTTTTGTATTGAATATTGAATAGATCTTGAATCATCTGACATGTTGAATCAACTGTTTGCAGGTGGAAATGAAATTTCTTTAAGACGATTATTAAGTGACTTTAGTGCCAATGATATTATTGATGCAGATGAATTAATGAAACTAGATTCAACTAAATTATTTGAGTCACGAACTCTCAGTGAATTTGTAAGTAAAAAAAAACAAGCATGTTTTTATCACTATGTAATTTCATATTTACAAACGATGCTAAATGTCGACAATAACTAACGAGCAATATTTCTTTCTAGTTACGATCTGAATCATTTGATAAATTAATGTCATCAGCAACACATAATATCGATTTTTTAACAAACCCACCTGCAGCTACTTGTTCATCATTGTCATTTTCTGAACTCCGACCAGTATCACCTGAATTAATAACCAACAATGTATATCCTGCAGAATCCGATCAATTAAGACTTGAATCTAATAATGGATTACTCTACACTCAAATGAGTTCATTTGATTCGTCAACATCAATGCCAGTTACGCCAAAATATGATTACAATCAAGGCGCATTGAATGCTTTCGAACATGACCATGCTTTTCTGTCCAAACGAACGCCATCCATTGATAGTCCAAAAGTGACTAGTTTTAAACGAACACCTGTACGACGATCTCGACGAACATCTTCACGCATTCAATCTCGTGCAGTTCGTTCAACATCGTCAGAAACTAGTTCAACACAATCGAAACATACCCGTAATGTTAATCGTGCAACAGACATTAAAACAGCTGAAGATTTATCTTACTATTTGGAACGACGTCGAAAAAATAATGAAGCATCGAAAATGTCTCGAGCTGCTCGAAAACAAAAGTTCGGTGATATGGACGATAAATGGTAAACTAAATTAAAAGAAAAAGAAAGAGTATTTTTCTACTAAGTTTTCTTTTTATTTTCAGTGAAGAATATGAACGTGTTAATTCTGACCTTCGCAGGAAAATCGCAACACTTGCTACCGTAACGGCAACACTAAAAAATGGACTTGTAAACAATTTTCAACGGAAAACTGGTGTCTAAATAGGAACCATACATGTATATTGTTTTGACTTTTTGCCAGTCGACTTTTCATAAATACGTTGTCAAATATGTAACCGAAGTTTTTCTCTCGAGTGATCGGATTCTTTGTTTGTTTTTTGCTTTCCTATTGCTTAGTCGAGGCAAGAAGAAGAAAAGATTTCTGATGGTTTAATAGTTACAATGCAATATATGTAGCTGTCCCCTATATTTTGCTATCAGTTCGTGATATTATAGAAGTATATGTATGTAAGTTTTATTTTGTATTTAATGGAAAATATTGCAAAGTAAACAAAAAAACAACAAAAATGTAGAAAAGTAGAAAAAAAATATGTTTTTTTATTTTGTTGTTAAATAGATTGTTTTTCTCTTATCTGTAATTGCTGTTTGTATTATTATTATTATTTTTTAAACAAGAATTAAAGAAAGAAGAAAAGTAACCTATGATTAAAATATATGTATGTCTTTTGTATTTTGTGATATTTCGATCTTCTCGATGCTAAGATTTGTTCGAAAGAGATTCAGCAATAGCGTATTATTTGTTATTGTATTTTATCGTTTTACAAAAGTAAAAGTTAATAATTATAATATTTTTGATTGCTTTATTCTGCTTTTGTGCTATCCATTATCAATCTGTCGTATTGCTTTGTAATATTATTTTTGTATAAAAACCATGAATATATATATATATACGGTGACATAAAAAAAGAAAATATAACTTTAGAAAATTGCCTTTGAAACACAATGCAAATAAATAGTATAAAATTAATAACGGTGAACATTGATGAACTTTATAAATGTCATATTAAGTATCTGCCAGACATATTCTCTCTATTCTATCTAAAGAACACAGAGAATACATAATAAAATCGGACAATTGGTCATTTCGTCTCTTGGGAAGTGAATCGCATGTTGCTAGTAGGTGACTCTGTTTTTTTTTAAATTTTATTGCGATGAATTCACTTGTTAAACGATGCGCATATCTTTTTATATTCTCATATAAAATGATAGATTGTATCCAGCTGGATTTTATTTCTTTTTCTAATGCTAACATTGCTCTACTCCATAGCATTAGTGATAAATCGATCGATTGTCTCAAGCGAATGGGATGATTGTATGCATGCAAATTTTCAATTTATTCTCTCTGGTCGCTCAAAAAGTATACATAGTTCAGATCGTATATGCAATACATTATTCTTTTTTCTCTTGAGTTTATGATAACTTTTCTCTCATGTGTATATACACGTATATATAAACTCAGCATAGGTGAACGCAAATACATTATTCATTTGCTGATCCATACTGATATAGATATTGAGAGAAAATATAAACGAGAATAAGGTCACTATTCTCTCTGCACACACACACATACACTTATATATAGATTGTCGGATAGAAAAATAAAGTCTTCTTGATGAAACAACTAATGTGCTAGTTCAATTATTTTATACTATCCCAATATGAATATGTCTATTCTTGATCAATCACATATGATCTGTTCCGAGCAAGCATCCATATCGTCATTGAATAGCACGTCGGTGTGTCTTCAAGATTTTCGCTCCGAACCTTGCCAAGTATGTGGAGAAAATGCCAGCGGATGGCATTGTGGTTCAATTACATGGTGAATTTTTTTTATTATTGGTAGATATCAAGGATAATTTTTTTCTGTTTAGTGAAGCATGTAAAAAATTTTTTCTTCGATCAGTTAATGGCGAATATCTTAAATATAAATGTATACGAGATAAAAAATGTATTATTACACGAACGACACGAACTCAATGTCAATGCTGTCGATATTCAAAATGTATTGCTATTGGCATGAAAATCATAGGTAATATGTCAGTTCCTGTTGTTTTTTCTAATTATTTAATATTTGAAATACTAATAATAGAGCAAAGTTCGAATCCAAAAATTGAAGAAATCTTTAAAGAAATTCCATGTGCAGTTTGTCAATCGGCATCATCAGGCATACATTTTGGTGCAACAACATGTGAAGTAAGTAATATTATTATTATTATTTCAATAGATTTTTAAAAAGTATTTGCGATTATTAAGGGTTGTAAAGGATTTTTTCGTCGAATGACGAAAGAGAATACACCACAAAATTATAAATGTTCAGAAAGAAGTAATTGCGAAATAAATGCTTTGACCAGAAATATGTGTCGAGCTTGTCGTTTTCGAAAATGTCTTATGGCAGGAATGTCTATTGAAGGTTCACGTATTGGTAGACAATCGAATTTATTTAAACATAAGATGGTCGAAATGCAACGTCGAGGTTTAGTTCAATCAAAATTATGTCATCTATTAACGTCAAATTTAAATCATACTAGAAAAAAAATACCACATATCAATCAAGGTGATTGCTTTTTTAGTGTCATAGAATTGTTTATTATCTATCTTTCACAAAAACTTAAGTAAGATGCTGAAAAAAGAAAGTTGGATAACTGATGTATTCAATTGAATATACACCTGAATTTCAGTTAACTAGTCTGAATAATATTATGAACGAAAACAAAGCAATAAAAATTGCTTTGACGTGTTCATATCTATTGGAAAGAGTAGATTTCATGTTCAAGTAATAAAGATATCTAAGTTATATATCTCAAATCTTTTCCTTTTCCAAAAGAAATTCATTAACCAGAGATTTATGGGACCGCGAAAAAAGACGTTACATGAGAAATTGAATATTATAGGAATCTATGGTTCAATATTTCTCTATATGTAAATCATAGTGTATTGTGAAAATTACAGTTCTTTTCGATTTGCTCTTATCCTAAAATTAGAACATCAATTCTACGGATATTTACATAAGCGATACTAAAAAAAAACATATTTCCTATGTTTTTGCAGTGTAACACATCAGAGTCCATCTTATGTACATAGTCTCGACTTGACAGTTCGAAAGAATTCTCTTATTCGATAGGAAATTTAAAAAAAAGACTGAAAAATGATTACATTCAAGTTTTGATCATTGAAATCCGGTAGAACCAAATGAACAATTCAAACTCTGCTGTTCATTGTAAATTGAGCTTTGTGTCTGTAATATATTAGAATCATTTTACGATTTATTATTCGTTTTAGAACCATTAATTATGGTATCTTTAGAAGATAAACTTGAATCTTACATATTTGAGCAAATATCGCATATTGAAAATGCTTATATCAGTCAACTTAAAGTAAATTGACTTTTCAGTTTTACAATTTTATTGGATTTCTAAACCTTTTAGGAACTTCCATTTTGTTCAAATGAAATAAATGATTTATGGATGATTTGTACATCTCAATTGCATGAATATTCAAATCGTGTTCGAGCTTTTATTGATCGGATTCCAAGTAGCCAATTGAATTTTTATAACAAAATGATAAACGAACGGAGAAATTTATTGTCTCATTTTTAGATTTCAATTCTATTAATTTTATTGAGAAAACATCAATTATTCATTTGTCAACTCATTCAGTTATTTTAATGTGTCTTTGTATACAATCGTTACGCTCAGGAATAGTAAATTCCAACTGGAATTATTTAAATATTTCATTCAATTCATCACATAGTCAATATTTACAAGACCGATATCCATTTTTCTTTGAATTAAATCGTTTAACATATTCATTTGAAAAAGAACTTCAAATTTTTGAACTTGATGATAAAGAAATAGCACTGATGCTTGCTTTACTTATAACTTCCATTGGTTAGTGGCACTATTTTATTAATAGATTTCGATAAACAGAGTTATTCACATAAACTCAGCAGGATTCAAATTTTAGCCTTTTAATCTTAATACTCTGCTTTATATAATATATTATAATATTGATTTCTTTTTATTTTAGGAAATAATAAATCAAAAGAAATCGAATATCTTGAAGAAGAACTTTTTACCATTTTATATGATTACATGGCTGGTACGTCTTTATATCTTTGAGATCATTTTCTATTTTAATAATGAATTGTTATTTTTTCAATATTTAGTTAAACGTGGTATGAATAATAAAGATTACTTTATTTTAACCATACAAATTCCATTTTTGCATCGTATCAATAATTTAATATTAACAAATATAAGTAATTTGAAATGTTCCTTAACTTATCAATTGTAAAAGTTAAGTTTTTATTTAACTTCTATGTTTATTCGTTCAACTTGAATTATTTTTCTTTTCGTATTCTTATATTCAATTTATTACAGAAGTTCTTGAATAAAAACTCTAAATATTTATTATTATATTCAAAAATATATAATGCTGAATATCATATCGATATAATGCGTAGCATTTTGATAGATCTCTGATTATTCTCAATCGATTCTACTTTATGATCTTTTGTCAAATGTAGAACAGTGAAATTACATGGCGTACTATGATTGTAAGACATTCACTAGATGAAATTTTATATCGTTCAGGAAGCTTTCCTTTTAGCGATAGTGCTTATAGACGGTTGGCCGTCATAATATCGAAAGGAAAAATGTCGAAAAAATTATATTGACATGAAACATTGTCAGCTAATATTTTAGAGAATTGTAAATAATATAATGTATGTTTTTTGTATGAAATTAAGCTGAAATGTTAAGGGCGAGAAAATATTTTTTTAAATATGTCACTTTTTTCACGAGCTTCACGGACCTCAAGTTTTTCTTTTCTTGGAAGATGACTATGATTGCAAACAGTTTTCATCAATCGATTATCTTAATCAGAGTACACCAGTAAAATTATAAGAAAAAACAATGAAGTATATGTGGTTACATTTGCCATATACTTGCGGCATCATTGTTTTATTATTTTCACTTTCGACTTTTTCTCTTTTCGATATTTTTTCTTCAGTTTTTCTGTTTTCAACAGTTTTCCTTTCGACATTTTTCCAGCACACCTTATAGACTTGTAAAATCTGGTTTGCAATCGTCTACAGAGGTTTTTCTTCTGATTTCAATTGCTTCCAGGCATCAGGAAACAAATGTTCTGATGAAAACCATAGAAGTATACCATTTACTATTGAGATCTACCAGAACTATTCAATCTTCAAAGTATCGATCGAACAAAGGCTTATTAAACACTTCGCTTTTCCAAAAATACTGAAGAAGTATTCTTTCTGGTCATCTCAGCCATTTGAAATAGATTCGGTAGATCTCTAATGATTTCGCAAGTTTATTATTATGCTTAAGGAAATTAGAGCAAAATATCATGTGCTACATACATATCTTAATAGTTTTCGATATTATTATCACCAACTAGTCATATTATATTATAACAATATTTTTTGTTTTAATACCTTGAAATGCTCGCAAAAATAATTATGAAAAATAAATATAATATATAGCGTCGGCCTAATGAATGTATCATTGAAAAAGTATAACTTTTCTTTATACGATCGTACTCGTCTCTTGATAATATAAAATTCGATAGATACGTTGGCAGTTAGAAATATACGAGTCATTTAAAATTTTTCATCACAAAATAAATCCTAGGCGCAACTAGCAGCATGCTAAGGAATAGAACTTTTCAATTTACATCAGAACAAAAATATTTCTCAAAAAAAAAACTCGCTTAGTTTTCTCCATAAATCTGTCTAAGTTGAATAATCTCCAATACCTTCGCTCTTAGTAACCCTATCATAAGGAATTCTATTAAATCAATATTGTGCTATTGAAAATCTACAAGTACATCCAAATAAAATATTATATTAATTATTGATTTATTGCAACGAAGATTATTTTACTACTATAAAATAAAGTACGCTAAAAACACAATTGAATCATAATATACATACAAAAGATTAAACAAAAAAAAAAGAAAATTCTTCTTTCAACAATCTCTTACGGCAAAAGAATCATTTTCCGCATGCATATTTCAATCAATGTAATGATACGATCATATGTATATAGGTACGTACGTAAATATATATATATTGATAAGAATTTAATGATTATTGAATGAAAATTATAAGGTAGTCAAAATTTATAATGACATAATCATGTGACTCCGATCACATTCTCAAATCGTTATTTTATACTGACCAGGAGAAAAAGAAAACGAAGCATGTATCATTGATTGCTAGTTACAATAATGGTCGACAGTTGAAAACGGAAGTTGCCATTTTTCTTAATGTTTTGACAGACACAATTGCACATCGAGTTCCCCACGCTAGAAAAAGAGAAAAAAAATGTCAACGAATCCAGACAATCTTCCATTTCAGAGTAATTTTCAGTATGTATATACAGATCTCTAATTGCTCGAAAGCTGTCGTACACGCGCCGACTATCATTAACTTTCTCGTATGAATGCTCAGAGGAAGCTCATCATGTCAGCTGTCCTAACGCATAAATGCCGGAAGACGCCGATCATCTCCTAACTTACTGATTGGATTGATCAAATGTACAGGCGTGAAAATGATTTTCTTTTTCATACACATACATACACACCGATTCATTAACACCTTTTCACATGTAGATAAGAGTCCGAGGAACAAAACATCAACGACAATTTCATGTTGAGTTCGTTTTCTTCGAATTATCTTCAATGATCAAGTGTGAACGAACAACATATATTGAAAGCAAGCATTTACAAACAGACAAAAAATGAAAAAAAAATTGAAAGTGTCAAACAAATGCTATGCATGCCGTCTAGATTTTGATCTTTTAATACAGAACATGAAATCAAACTCTATTTCCATTTGTAACAACAGTAGTCAAATATTCGGCTGAAAGCTGATGAAAACAACAACAATATAGAATTCCAACATCGATAATTCGCTCTCCTATGTGTCTCTATAATTAGTCGGCCTATGTTAAGCCATTTTGTTCATTACGTGAACAATCTATAATATGTTCATTTGCACACCATGTCGCTACCATTAATCGAATTAATCTACTTTTTTTTTTCTTCTTCTTTTCTATATCGGCACGTTGAGTAGACTAGTAGTTGGTTCTGTCTCACTTGACAGTTAATCTCAAATTTCTTAACAACGTATTATATCAATCATCAAATCTATTATTTCATTTCGATACTTGAAAAAGAAGAAGATATCTATATAAAATGATTGATCTATAGATTGGTTCGATGAGCAAAAGACAAATAGGCTTTGCCAGAAGGCTTGAAGATGAGTTTGATATGACGACATACATATTATGACATCAAAAGAAAACAAGCGCCAGTCTTTTATAAATTAAACATAGCTTGAACGGCTGCTACTTCGACAAAGTTACACTATAGGTGAGCAAAATAGATAAGATTTTTTTTTCTGCCGTTGGTGACGATGTCCTCATTAAAATAAAGACGAACATCGATCGATTAATAAAGACATTCATAAGATAAATGTTAGTGTTAGTTTTATGACAACTAACGTCGAAACAGTAGGAAATCATAATGAGATCAGAACACTTTTTTTCTTCTTCCTAGACTAGTGATCAAGTGGTAAATTAAACCCTTGAAAATATAAACCTTCCATATGTTCTGAGTCTCTTTGATTATTTCACCACAGGAAGCAATTGAATATTTTCTCTCGCATTACAAGCAGGTGTATAAGTTCATGTCAACCAATCATAGTTTGTCTAATCTACTAGCCAATAAAATAAATCTCTTCTCGTTCTTTTCAAATTCAAATAAGAGAAGGAACATAGTTGTTTTTATTCTTTTTTTTTCAGACAACCAATAAGAAAAAACAGTGAAGTTCTTTTTCCACCGGAAAAAGAATAAGAAAAAAAAAAGAACTAAATTATATGTTCACATGTCATTCATCTCGTTTGACCTATCTAATTATTAAGACAATCCTACTTCGAAATCAGTTGTTTCGGGGTGGAGCTAAACACTTTATCTTCAAAGATACACGTATCATACTCATTGATTACATGACAAAAAGCGTATAATTTCTAGTCTTCTTTTTTTCTTCGTTTGAGTATTCAAGGAACAATTCAATAATTGTCTATGACAAACTATTCGGATCCTATTTCATGGCAGCAACAAATAACAATTCGGTATGTAACCTGAAAAAGAAAAAGACAAGTACATCAGGTATTTTCTAATCATTTTTTACTTGTTTATTTTAATATATTAAGGAGCTGAATATGACTAATGTCAATCCATTAGCTATGTTAGCTGCACAATGTAATAAATTTCAATCATCAAGTCCAAGTCCACCTTTATCACCATCAAAATCAAATTTATACGCTTGGAAAAGACCAATAGTAAATCCATCATCAATGCATTCAAATTCTTCAATAACATCACCGTTCGTTCGTATTAATCATTATGAACATTCGTTATTAAATGGTAATGGACATTTAAAAGAAAATTCATCAGCACCATCATCATCATCATCATCAGCAACAACAACAACAACAACAACGGCTTGGATGGATATTCATCATCATCATCAACCATGGTTTACAACAAATCAAACACCTCCTATTTCAAATCACAATGAACACCAAACATCTCCACCTCCATCATTATTTTCTACGCCGTCTAATGTTCAATATCCACCCCATATTCAATCAACACATTACAATGATTTTCTTTCTGTTAATCATCCCTATAATACGGATGCATATCGGCATGAATTTCGTTTATTTTATCCACCTATTGTATCATCTCATACACCGTCACCGCCGACAATTCAAGCAACAACATCGTCGCCAACAGCAAAAAATTCGTTAAAAAAGTCTAAAACAAGTCGTGCTCAATGTGATTGTCCGAATTGTCGTGAAGCTGATCGTTTAGGTTATATCACTGGATCAACGGCACGAAAAAGAAATATACATAATTGTCATATACCAGGCTGTGGAAAAGAATATCATAAAACATCACATCTTAAAGCACATTTACGTTGGCATACAGGTTGAATAATGTTTAAAAAAAGACAAAAAGGAAAAGATTTTTTGACATTTTAATTTATATTCAAAGGCGAACGACCATTCGTATGTAATTGGTTATTTTGTGGAAAACGATTTACTCGTAGTGATGAACTACAACGACATTCACGAACACATACAGGTATTTTTATTTAACATAGATAGTCATTTGTTCATATTTTGTTTAGTCTATTTATCGTATAAAAACGTTGTTCGATTTTATTCTATTTTTCTACCGTAACGATTGTTGGAGGCTAATCTTAAGAGAAATAACAACGCATACACATGATAATTAACTTCGAATGAATACCTATTATTTATACTTGACATGTATGATCATAGGTGACATCAATCAAACAAGATTTTTATCATGGAATACGCCCACTTTTTCTTTTCGATAGATATCAAATATAAATAAAACAACATTTTCCCATTATATTTAGGTGAAAAACGGTTTGCATGTCAAATATGTGGAAAACGTTTTATGCGAAGTGATCATCTCAATAAACATGTATGTAGTTTCGATTGAATAAAAGAATTAGTTTTTGAAATTTTCCTTTCTCTCTTCAAATTAGGTTAAAACACATATAAATACTAGTACTAATGATGAATTTCGTTCAAGAAATATCGAATCTAATACACAAGAAAATCAGCATCATCATCATGATCATCAGACATATCATCATATGCATAATCAAAGATTTTTATCAACTGATATTAAAACAGAACCGAGAATGAGAGATTAAAATAGATATTCTCAATGGCAAGGTCTTCTCTTTTTTTTTCTTCTGCCTCTTTTTTGTTGTTGCATGTTCTAGTATCTGTAGTAATGATATTTGTAATACAACGTATGTATAATGATGTCAAATTACAGTTTATAATTCTAAATTGAAAACAATATAAAATGTAACATTAAAATAGACCCATAAAAATGAATAGTGTTAGTCTGTATTCGAATACATTATCTCTACAAAAAAAATAATAATTATCATATGTTTTAAAAAAGCATGAAATTCTTTATGATCCCATAGGTTTATTGTTTTTTGTGTTCCAATTTTTTATCGCAAAAAGTGAATGAAAAATATTTAGGATAACAGAATGTTGAAAGTTCTTTTACAGCATAGAATCTATCCTGGTCAAATTCAAAACAATTCGACAGTGAGAATAGGAACGAAATCAAGTACGCGGGAAAACGCTTGATGAGAAACGCTTTTCTTTTTTTGATTTTTTTTTTCAAACTTTCAGTATAAATTGAAACAAAAATATCTATGGAGATAAATGTTGCTAAACTGTTTCAGAATATGTAATTATTACTTTTTTGTTCTTTCAAAAGATATTTTTATAAAGATAATGCATTCAAAATACAGACTACAACTTATTCATTTCCCGAAATATACATATATATATATATAATCATAGAGGATCCGCGTTCAAGTTCAAATCGTCCAAAGCATTAACAAGGTCATCAATAATAATACCAGCAACGGATTGAAACGTTGTGCATGTTATTATGGTTTGTAACATAAGCAGTGAAGACAAGATACTTGGATATGCTAAATCAAACTATGCATACAATTTTTACGGATTGTATTGAGACTCTTATAGAAATTTCAAGATTGTTAATCATATTTGCTGAAAAAGCTCGTATCGAAAAAGATTTATACATGGTTAATAAATTCAAGTTCAATGTCTAATATGATATATTTGAGAAAAAAATTCAAAAGAAATGCTGGATAATTTGTTTAAATGCACATAGTTTGGTACCAGTTGCAATTGTTTTGTGTACTCAAAAAGTGAGTACACTAGATTCAGTCAGTGTGTCCGTCCATTGACACGATAACTTTTGAAAACTTCATCCAATTGTCATGAAATTTTCTACACAGAATGATTTCATCAATATCACAGTCGAGTTCGAAGATGAGAGGGATCCGTCAAGAAATGGCTGGGTTATCGAGTAAATTGTCATTATTGACCAGACCGTCCCTGAGGGGGGGGGGTACAGGGATTTTTTCACAAAAATTTTTTCTCAGAATTATTCACAACATATATAAATTGACTCAGTTTTTGAAGTACACATAACGATCGGATGCAAATCGGATGTTTCCGCATTTATTTGTGAATTATAATTAAGTGAGACAGTGTGACATGGCACTTAGAAATAAGAAGAATTAAGGGTGTTTCTCAGTCTTAACGTCTCCATGCAACTCTCATCGAGGTTGCTGATCCTAGCTAAACTTGGAAAAGTTCTATTGGCTTTGACTTATCATTATATTGATTACAAATTACACGATGTTTTTCTTCTTCTTCTGTATGTTCAAATATTCAGAAAAGAATAAAAAAGCAAAAATGTGCGAGAGGTTTCCAAGGACTGAGAATTACGAATTCCTCCTCAGCTCTCATAAAGTTCATTGCGTACGAAAGGTAAAAATATGGAATATTCACAATAATTTCTGTTCTTAAACTCATCTTCACCTACAAAATAGTGAGAATCAATAGTTCCTTGCACAAATTATTTAAAAAAAGGTAATATCATGACTTTCGTGAATGGTGGAACTGTGAGAGAACCAGCAGTGTCACATATCTCACAAATCGGGGATGCCAGAGATGCCACGGGAGATGCGGGATACACCAGAACCGGCATCTCTCGCACTTCTCCACAGAGAGATGCCGCATCTCTGGC
>OENM01001689.1:8223-28593 GCA_900239745.1 Rotaria magnacalcarata | reverse complement strand
TCCGAACCATTGTTAACGTGCATATCGAATGGAGAATCTTCGAGAATTTGCTGATGCCAGAATACTTCATGTATGACTTCAATAGCATCATTCTTCTGTTTGTTGATAAGTATATTTTTCGTTGTAAGACTATAATAGACTTAAAATTGCAAAGTTGGAGGTGTGGGTGTGAGTCTGTGACAGAGTGGTCAGATCTTCTGAAAAATAAGGAAAATTCCGAAGTTTGAACATGTTTCTGATCTTTTTCTGATCTTCTGATTTTTTTCTGAATTTGGAATATATTCAGATCCTGTTTTGCCACTGAAATTAGGTACGATTATAACCCATTACTATAATAAATCAATATTGTTTCATCAATTTTCTCTATTAATCATCTTTTGTATTCCTCGTTCGAATTCTGGCGTCGAATTGATTTTCGGTCATGTAAAGGATTTATAATCCGAATATCGTAATCCGATAATATAAAACCAGATAATGCTTAACTTAAAATAAAAATGAATGGTAATTATTCTTGAGAAGGTTTTATTAGCATACGTTATCTTAAACAAACTTTTTAGAGCAAATTCAAAAAGATACGAAATATGAGTAACGATACCGAGATGATGGGATTAAATTTTTTTTTCTCGTTGAACTTCTTAATCTACGCAGAATGTATTTGATTTAGTTTTGCTCGTTTTTGTGAACGAGTTTTAAATTTAAAACGAAGCTCAACATCAAGTATCTTTTATTAATGTCTTCTTATTAGCTAAACGATACATTCACTATATTGTCTTTCGTTTTATTGAAATATCTTTGAAAACAAAGTTCCAGTCAATAAACAGAAACGCAGCAGAACTTTGGATGTCAGTATTTTAGCGGCAGATGTACTAATTTGCTAACAACTGCCATTTTCTCATTAATTTCTGATTTTTCAGAGATATTTTCTGATTGTTTTCTGATTTTGAAAAAATATTTTCTGATTTTTCAATTTTTGATCTGGCCACCCTGGTGAGGATGTTCTCTTTTAATCGACACCCACGCCCACTTTCAGAAAATAAATTTTCTCCGTTATATTTTATGCGGCGAACTGTTTTATGTAGCTGTCCTTCTTCCTAAAAGTTTGTGCAAGATTGCCTGTTAAATCCATATAAATTTCTCAATTTTCTACCGTGCACACGCACAAAGAAGCAGACCATAAAAATAAATTCTATTGAGAGCAAGTATTCGTATGTTTTTTGATAAGAAACTGAAAGATATAACTAATTCATCGTTAATCTCCTATTCTTCTTTTTGCCATTCACTCTGTAATCGCATCGAAAACGAGCGTCATGCTGCGTTATTACATTTGTATATGGTCTTTACTTATCGTAAAAATTATTACTAAAGAAAATGTCGACTTTAATATCCATGGTTCCACTGCCGATGGTTGGCATTTTGTTCGAGAACTTTTTCAAGAAAATTTCATAGAACAACGAGATTTAGGAGCATCCGTAGCAATTTATCATCAAGGAAAATTAGTGGTCGATTTATGGGGTTGATGGTTTAATGATATAAAATCGGAACCCTTTGATAATAATACATTACAATTAGTATTTTCAACATCGAAAGGATTAGTAGCTGTAGCTGTTGCACTTTGTGTTCAACGAGGTCTACTAGATTATTCAGCATTAGTAACGACATATTGGCCTGAATATGGTCAAAATGGGAAAGAAAATACAACTGTTGCTGATATTCTTTCGCATCGTTCTGGGCTACCCCTTGATGTCTCACCATTTGAACACTATCTTAATTGGACAGTGATGATAAATAAATTAGAGCAACAAAATCCACTATGGCCGCCAGGCACAGCTCATGGTTATCATACAATGACCTATGGGTGGTTAGCTGGTGAACTTGTTCGACGTGTAGATCCCAAGAACAGAACTTTAGGGGAGTTTATCCGTGATGAAATTGCTATACCGTTAAATATTGAATTTTATATTGGTTTACCACCAGAAGAAGAACATCGTGTGTCGCCATTATATTTTCAAACGAATGAAACCCAATCATCTCTCGATATTTACATTGTATTCAATAATCAGAGCGCACATCAGGCACAAATTCCTGCTGCCAATGGAATAGCAAATGCTCGGTCTGTAGCGAAACTTTATGCATCTCTTATGAGTGACGTTGATGACTATAAATACAAACGATTATTAAATGAACAAATCTTAAAAGTAGCAATAAAGTCAAATACACCTGAAAATGAAATAGATTTAGTATTACAACTTCCAACTAAATTTGGTATGGGCTTTTTACTTATGGATCAAAATTTTCCATCTTTGGCTCCTGGAATATTTGGTCATACTGGTAAATTTTATTATTTTTCAATTAAAATTATTTTGTGATCTATAATTTTAGGAGCTGGCGGAAGTGTCGGTTTTGCTGCACCAGCAAAAAACTTTTCATTTGCCTATGTTATGAATCGCATAGAAACCGACACACAAAGTGGTATTGATGTTCGTTATAAATCGATGTTAATCAAAATTGCAGATGTACTCAATAACAATAATTCAAGTTTCCATCGAAGACTTTCTCCATATTTATTTATTTTCTGTTCTATTGTTTTTCTCTATCAATTCCCTTCTTCGCCATAATTATTTGCACTGCATAACAAACTAAAAGGAACAAATTTTTATTATCTTGTTTTCTATTTAAGTTTTTGGTTAAGACAGATCAATATTCTCATCAGAGATATCGAGTTATTCGGTCTTGAGGGTGCGGGCGAATCTGACTAAGACTATAAGGGTCTGAGTGTAGTTATTTCTATTTATGCTGTATCGTTCATAGTAGCGCACAATATTTGTACCTTTATAATTATAAATATTTGATCACTGTCAGTAATCATAAATTTTTCTGAAAACTATAAGCGCGTGCGCAGGTGTGTGGATATAGGTCTTTATTCGCCTCCATCCCACCTTCACCCTGTTGTTCGTCTAGATTGCTTATTTTGCTAAACAGCTGTATTCACAGATTCAATCAGGCAAAATTGAGAAATCCGCAGGTCTTGATTCAAGCGCTTTACGTTAAAATCTTTTCCCGATATTGTCCAAATTAGCACTTTAAATACATTAGATACCGGCTGTTAACGAGAGAACACGAGAGAGAAGTATGTGTGTACGTACAGCTTGTACGTTAACTTTATTTAACAAGAATGTCCTTAACTAATATAATAGTAACATGTATTTATAGCGAGAACGACAAGAGAAGAGAAGAGAAGATTAAAGAAGATGATAGAGGATAACACATACAGATACGCCGAGTATGTATACTGGTGACATCACTGTAACACCGGCATCATCTGTTGCGGTAGAACGACAGTTAAGTGGTACCGACTTAGTCATCAATGAACGCCGAATAGTACTAGATTCTGAAAAAGTCAATAATATACCTATTCATTCGGTCTATGGAAATTATGACGCTTGTACAATGATGTACAATAATAACTTTTCTATATTTTTAATAGTATTTATATTTTTCAAATCGTTTTGTATTTAAAACACTGTTTTCATCTTTTTTTTTGTGTTGCTTTGCTTTTATTTAGATGGTCATATTTTGTAACTATTGGGAGAGTAAAAAATAGAATTGTGAACTTGATCATAAAAAAATTATGATCATGCAGCAAGATATTATAGCGTCATAGTTTCAAACTCGATAAACATTCGGATAAATTCGACGTCTTATGGGATATATGATAATTGAGATACCCCATGGTATGGGAAAGTCTTCTGTTCCATACCATGGGAAGAAATCTTTCGATATGCATAGTAAAGCACTAATGTTCTTTCTTTCTTTCTTTCTTTACGCTATCGATAGTGTTGCAGTTGTGTAAATTTGGCATTTTACGCTTAAGCTATTGTTAAATCAAATAGAAAACAACACATGCCGATATAAAAATTGACTTCATAGTTTATCTACCTTGAATTAAACGACGTTGACTTCGCTTTCAGCACTTTAAACCGCATGCTTCTCTATTGTGTTATAGATTGAATTAAAAAGTTACTCTAAAATCTTGTCAATTCTTGTATGGTTTGGATACGTGGTATGTACACATCTGTACTCTTTAAGATTCTATTAATACAACCTGCTTGAGTGTGAGTCGGCACCTATTTCTACGACAGTATTAAACATTTTCAATAGAATTAATATATTACTTGCTTTGTTTCCTGTATGAAGTTATAAATAAAAAGATGGCTGAATTAGATTAAAACAAAATCGTGATCTGTCAGAGTGAAATGATTAATAAAATCTCCAAGACAACAAATCAATGACTCCCGAAGCCTTGTAATCGACCAGTACAGCGTACATATTTAGAAATACATAAACAAATATTATCTCTAAGAGCACTCATAGCAAGCTCTTTATTTTTATACATGAAGCACAGGTAGCATCTTTTGTATTCAACAATTTTATTACCATCCACCGCCACCATATCCACCGTAATTACCACCCGAATAATCGTATCCGTATGTTGAGCCTAGTCCTCCACCCAAACGCCTGTTGATATCGTTATTGAGCCATTGATCCACACCCGTTTGAGCGACACCACTCAGGTAACCTAAATAAGTTATTCAATATCAAATTTATTCAACATACACGATCTTACCATTTCCTGGAATCAAATTGTTAACAAAACGATCAGCTGCATTGTCTATAAAAGCATCAGCCATATTCCATCCGAAGCCAGCCATGATTAGTTAAGGTTTCTGACAGTCTATTGAATTTCTATGTTAACACTCATCTATCTGTATATGATTGCCCTATTTTATACATTAACTATGTTAAATAATGCATATCTATAAAACGCCCGTATTAGTAATACCAGCGTCAGCACAAAGTGCGTCATTTATATTCATGTCTGTGCTTAATTATAACCAAACAGCACCCCTGAGTAGAGCGTATCAATGCAATAATATTTATTCATTGATTGTATTTTGATATCTACCTAGACGAATCCCACTGAACAATCTATGCATTGAATATAGACGTGTTGTGATCAACCGTAAACTTTTATTTTTCTTGTAAAGAAAAATCATGCGTCCGATATCTATGTTTTATTTTTTTTTATAGCGACTCTTCAAGATTATTGACCGTTACGTTGTTAAACTTCGATATAGGATTGATTTTTAGTTAGATATAAAATCACAAGACAAATGTCGTATTTAAGAAACCGTATCATTTGCGTATATTTTAGCCAACAAAGCGATTATTTTTACTTTTTTCTACTGTGATATCAATGAGAGCAATAGAAATATTTATTTTATATCGAAAAAGAAGAAGATAATCTGTTAAATCAAAATCAAAGTTTCAAAAAGAAGAGAAAAGCAAAATATTAGGTTAAAAAAAGTGACTTTCGTAACTCTACTCAACGACCTCTAAAAACAGTTCAATAGTTGTTATAATTATAAATGAACATATTTATGCAATTATAAATACTATCAGTTATATTTGTTCAAATAATCGCTGTAAAAGTCTGAATAGAAAACTAAGTAGCAGAAGAAAAACAATTGGATGATGGTATTATACGGATTCATAACGTAATTGATTTGCAATTTCTGTATCAAGCAATTAGCGTTTTCTGCACAACTACTTGTATATTCGTGTATCATATGCTTTGAATGTATAATGTTTGAATATAGACCTACGATATAGAAATTAACTCTTTATCCTTCATCTATATTGTTCTGCATGACTGCGTCGCCTATATCTCTTTTGCTTCGACACCTCAAATAAATCATGTAAATACGTAGTAATGACGTCGTCATATTCGTATTTGAAGGTGTAGCTGCATATGCATTCTGTTTAGAAAAGTTTTTAAATGCAGAGTAGAACAACACATGAACTGATAGAATTAAATATCATAAAATCATGGATGCATTTTTTTATTTTGTACTAAAATAACTTTATTATTTCCAAAAGAGATTCTTTTCATTTTTTCAGATGTCGAATGAAATGCTCAATAGAATCTGTTCAGGATTACCATTAAATCCGTTACCACCACGGAAAACTGTTCGAAATGCAAATGTGCCACATGCTCCCGATATACAGTCTTCATTAACAAATAAAGAACGAAAGGTTAGTGGTTGAGTTTTTGTTTGTGGTCTTCAACTTCTCTCTGGAAAAACGTCAACATTTTAGTTAGCTATTAAAAATGCACTTCGTTATTTTCCATCACATATTCAAGGGCAACTCATCGATGAGTTCATCTATGAATTGGATACCTATGGTCATATTTATATGTATCGATTTCAACCAGATATTGAAATGCGTGCATATCCAATTGATGAATATCCATGTAAATGTAAAGCGGCTGCAGCGATTATGTTGATGATAATGAATAATTTGGATAGAAGAGTTGCTCAATTTCCCGATGAATTAGTTACATACGGTGGCAATGGCCAAGCATTTTCTAATTGGGCTCAAGTAAATAGACCTAGTTAAATTTCAAACTTTACAAAACAATATTAAAATATTTTAGTTTGTATTGGTCATGCATTATTTGAGCATAATGACGGATGAACAAGTTCTCGTCATGTATTCGGGACATCCGATGGGTTTATTTCCAACTCGGAGTGATTTTTCACCACGTGTAGTTATCACAAATGGTTTGGTATGTTTCATGAAATAGAGATGTACTTCAAAGGATTGTTTTATTTTTTTAAGGTGGTTCCAAACTACTCATCAACGGATAACTATGATCGAATGTTTGCACTTGGTTGCACCATGTAAGTTTTGAATAATTGAGCTTATTTATAAAACCAAAATACGATAACGTGTTTAGGTACGGTCAGATGACAGCTGGGTCTTATTGTTATATTGGCCCGCAGGGTATTGTTCATGGAACATTTGTACGTAAAACAGAATGGTTACTGTTTAAATACTGAAAACTTGTCTTTGCATTATAGCTTACAATTATGAATGCAGCTCAAAAGAAGTTTAATACAAACGATCTTCGCGGAAAAGTATTTGTTTCATCAGGTAATATATAGCTAAGCAATCGAATTATTGTTCAATAAAATATGATTATTGATTAGGCTTGGGTGGAATGTCTGGTGCTCAACCAAAAGCATGTCAACTTCTTGGTTGTGTTGGTGTTATTGCTGAAGTAAGCGAAGAGGCAGCAAGAAAACGTTATAATCAAGGTTGGTGTCAAGAGTTAATCTATGATCTCAATCAAGTAGTTGCTCGTATTCGCGAGTGTCGAGAAAAGAAATTGGGAACATCCATTGGTTATGTTGGTAATGTGGTTGATCTTTGGTGTGTATGCGTCTTTTTTTATGAACTGAGTTCTATAAAAATTATTTTACTTAGGGAACGTTTGGCAAAAGAAAAAGATACACTAGTGGATCTTGGTAGTGATCAAACATCGTGTCATACTCCATATCAAGGTGGTTATTATCCAGTTCAGGTAAATTAAAAACAAAGATTCGATTTTACTTTCGTATCAATATTTTATACCATTAGTTGTCCTATGATGATGCTCGGCAACTTATGAAAAACGATCCAAAAAAATTCAAAGAACTTGTTCATGAAAGGTTATTTTGTTTTAGTTTCTATTAATATGTGTCGTTAGCTGTATTTTTTGCTTCGCTTTCCTTTTAGTATTCGACGACAAATCGCTGCTATCGATATATTATATGAACGTGGAATGTATTTTTTTGATTATGGTAATGCATTTTTACTTACAGCTAAAGATGCAGGTATGACTCAACAGTATAGGAAAAAGTTCTTATAATGCTTTCTCTTTCAAGGTGCTCCGATTGGCGACAGTGATGACAACCATCTTATTCGTTTTAAATATCCATCCTATGTGCAAGATATTATGGGCGATATATTTTCATTGGGTTTTGGACCATTTCGGTTCTCATTGACTTTATCATTCTTTTCTATTTATACTGAATGTTTCATTTTAGATGGGTATGCGCATCGGGATTAGCCAGTGATTTGAAAGAGACGGATAAAATTGCCGGAGATATTATTAAAGAACAAATGTCAAGTAAAGATAGTGCGTATTGGACATAGCGGAGTTTTTTTTTATAATTTTTAAAAAACATTTTTCATGCCATATAGTTCCCGCCAATGTCTTAAAACAATATTATAACAATTTAAAATGGATAGAAGAAGCTGAAGATGCAAAATTAGTTGTTGGTTCTCAAGCACGAATTTTATATTCGGATCAAATGGGTAGAATTAAAATTGGATTAGCATTTAATCAAGCTGTACGAACAGGTCGATTAAAAGGACCAGTTATTCTATCGAGAGATCACCATGATGTATCAGGAACAGATTCACCTTTTCGCGAAACAGCAAATATCGACGATGGATCTGCATTTTGTGCAGGTTTGGTTTTTGAATAAGAAAATTTTCTTTTCATGATTTTCTTTTAGATATGTCGGTGCAAAATGTTATTGGCGATTCTTTTCGTGGTGCAACATGGGTTGCATTACATAATGGTGGCGGAACAGGTTTTGGTCAAGCAATTAATGGTAGAAACTTTTATTTTTTATTTTTTTGGAAAAGAATCCATTTTATTTTCAGGTGGCTTCGGAATGTTTCTTGATGGAAGTACAAAAGCTGATGAAAATATTCAACAAATGTTGTATTGGGATGTCATCAATGGTGTCAGTCGTCGATCATGGTCTGGTAATAGTAATGCTCGACAAACTGTAGAACGAGCTATGACCGACGAACCAAAACTTAAAGTGACACTACCAAACGACTTATCAGAGGAATGCATAAAAAAATTATCCTTGTAAAAGCAACATTTTCGGACTAAAGATAAACCTTGTTGTAGTTAGTAACCGTTAACCTTAACCATTTTAATAAATTCAAGTTTACAAAACAATAAAATGCATGACTCATCAATACCGATACAAAAAAAAGAACAAGCAAATCAAAGTTTCTATCCAGGGTTACCACATACAAATCTTAGAAATCAGAGAATGTTTGTGAAAAATCAGGAGTGTTTTTTTTTCTTTTTATATTCAACAGTCATTCGATGATTGTTATCTGATAACTTCCGATTTTTCACTAATAGATGCATTAACTTCTTTTCCTACGATGGGATTGATGCTGAAAATTTTCCTTGTAGACGAATTAAAATGGAAAATAGAATGCTGATTCCATAAAGTTTATTTAAATAGATAATTGAAACGTGTTCATTAGAATGCACAGTAAAAACTACTTAGCCAATTTACTCAGCAATTCGTGGCACTTTTGCGATGTAACTCTACGTAAATCTAACAATCGAATACGTGTTTCGACAGATCTGGTTCACTTAAAAGATAATCATAGAGTTCTGGCCAAGTAAAATAGACAGTGTTGCCAGATCCTCACATCTTCTGGAAAAATTCCAGATTTCAAAACTTTTTCCGAATTTTCAAAGCTGTTCTCGATTTTTTCTAGATTTCGAAAAACAAATTCCGGAATTTTTTGGATTTTCGAGATTGACATCAGGCAACCTTCTTGGATGTGCACTTCTTTATTTAAATATATGCTGTAGATATGTATAAAGAGTATTTTTGTTTCGAATCCGTTAGAGTAAAACGTACTTTAAATGAAAAAACGTACCCAAAAAACCTTTCCGCATTTTTTCAACATTTGAAAAAAGCTCCGCAAGTTTCCAGACTTTCAAGTTCGACATCTGGCAACACTAAAAATGAGTGTTCATTTTAATCTTCAACTTAGCTCCAACTAAGTCATGGCTCATTTGATTTCGACTATCATTCCATATATAAGCCTAACGTTTCCATAAATTTGTTCTTTTCTCTTGGAAATCGCTATAGGTTCAAAACGAAGTTAATCGTCACATTGCAAAAATCAGGAGATCTCTGGTCAAAACAGGAGATTTGGTAACCCTGTTTCTATCATTTAAATAAAATTATCTATACAAAATAATGGTGATTATTCTGGTGATAAACGAGGTTCTCAAAAAACAACAAGTAAATGCCATAATGTTTGAAAAAAACAAGATGAAGTATCTGGTATTTATCATAAATGTTATTCTATTGAACAACTTTTTTCGAGAAACAATTAACTGAATCAATCTCGTGAAGTATTCAACAGTAACAATCAATACTTTGACGATGTATTAAACAGATGAACTGTCCGCCTATTAGATTTATTTATAGTTTATTATTTTGCTTTTCTTCATCTATCGTCTAAGTATTGTTTATCATTCAAAAAAATACTTCGATAGAGTTCAGACCGACTCATATTTCTTGATAAGAACAAAAAGACAATTATGTTTCACATCTCGTTGATTGTCTTACCGTTCATATTTACTATTTTAACAATGGCAACAAAGGCTAACCCATATCCATACGAATTGATTGGAAATGAATCGTTATCGAATAAACCCGAAAGTACAATTATGGATGCAACAATAAATGAATTAGCCGATGATGAAAATGTTTACGATTATCTCGATCAACTGATAGCTGCATCACCAGCCGAATCACCATCGGATTTATCATCATTATATCCATTATCGCGACCAACCAAACCTTTACCTGCAGATCGTAAACGTTTTAAACGACCAAGTTGGGCAACGGTTGGAAAACGAGAAAGCTTCATCAACAGTAAACGTCCATCATGGGCTCATATTGGTTAAAGACAGACTTATTAATTTCGCGATATTCTATTTACAGGATATTTTCCAAAAGAAAAAAAGAAAATTAAAATAAAACAACACGATTTGAATTGCATTGACCAAGTCTTTTTCCGAGTTTTGAAAAAAAAACCAATCATCATTAATAGTTGATAAAAAATTATTCAACACTTTTGTTTGTCAACTTCTAATAAAAAAATTTTTTATTCATTTTTCTCTTGTTTGTTTTTAATTACGTTTGAATATGAAAGGAAAATAGAACTGTCGCCGAGCTTTCGTCTATTAACATTGCAGAATTAATTTTATTCTCATATTTCAATAAGGGAAAAACCTTGACGGATGTTGTTATTGTCACCACATAAAAAGACTTAATTGATAGCTTTATTTTTTTTTCGATTACCAGAAAAAAATACTCCTACATGTATGTACTAAATGCATAAATACTGTAGAAACAGGAAAGCTCATATTTACCTTGAATCCTACTGAAACTCTCAAAGTATATAGCTTTATTTTAGTATAATCACATTGGTACATGAGTAACTTTTCTTTCTCTCTCACTTCATAATCCATTTTACGTCTTACATTCAACATCAGTTTGTTAATTAGTCATTGATTAAACAGAAAGGAAAAGAAATTCGTCATTCTTTTCTTTTTTTTATGCGTATCAAATAAGTAATGTAAGATTAACAACAAGAATGGATGGCAAACCTAGCAAGGTCGATCAAATCAATATATAAATATATAAAAAGAAAAGCCCACCGATAGAAAAGAAGGACAGGATATGAGACATACCAAATAACAACAGCAAGTTTCTTTTGACATTATTATTTTGATCTTACCCCATATACATATCCAAAAAAAAAAAAAGAAAAGTAATCTGATCACTTGTATTTCTACTCCTACTCGTGCATCGACGTCACCGCAATTGACAAATATGTATCATATCAAGAAATGAAAAGAATGGAATCTATTTATATATATATATATAGAAAAACTAATAAGAGGAAAAAAACAATCTGGGACACAACACACAAACATATTTTTGATTGTTTAATTAAACTTCTTTTATTTTTTTATTTTTATTGGCGGCGACTCTTTTTCTTTAATACATCGGTTGATTTGCCATATGTAGCAATAACTGTTTCTTCAATTTCGCATGAACCGAAGCGAACATGAAAATAGCCATTTTCACCCCAACCAGTACCCCATGAATTAGCAACAATCCAATAGCTTTCTGGCTGTTTTGTACTTGGATCAGTGCTTACACCCCAGCCGAGTAAACGAACTGAATGATAAGCAGCCAAATCAGCATAACGAGGATTTTGATTCTGATAACTCGATCCACCACAACGGAAAACACCAGATTTGTATAAGAAAAATTCCGGTGGGACACGCATGGTTGCTTGTACAGGACCACGGAAATGTATTTCATATTTAATTGAAAGAGCTTCATCGCGAACACGATAAGCTGGACCAAAATTAAAATGTTCACCTTTGTTTGTGTTCGATGGACATTTAATACTTTTTAATTTTCGATGTTGAGATATCATATTTAATTCATTTTCAGACAAATGAAATTTACATGCATCGATATTACCTGTTGTACCACTTTCATAGGGATAACAATCTTCTGTAACAACACCACGATCTTTAATAAAACCCCATGCATATGCAATGCGACCACCTTCACAACCTTGTTTGGCATCTTGATCTGTACACGAAAGAATATTTTGTACACTGAACGGATCTTTTGGTATTGTGATATTTTGTACGAGTGATAAACGATCGGCAGCAACATCAACCGTCGATAATGCCCACGATACACCGCATTTACCTTGATCACGAATACCACGAATTCTCGCAGACCATGGAGGATGCGTACGAACATCGAATGAATCTACGTTTTCCATTTTATAATAATCACCTGTATCATGTGGAGCATTATCAACCATTGTACGTAAACTTCGATCTGGTATTGTACCAAGATAATGTTTTAATGCGTCTTTTACTTTAACACCATTAAATTTATCGTAGGGTGTTGCTGTCCAACCAATATATGGTTGTTGACTATTAATATGTGATATAAGATCGGGATTATTAATGCAAAGGTCTTCTTCGCATGATAATGTTGTTTGATGGCCGAGTGTAATACATCGACATAAATTACAATCACGTTTAAATGATTCACCTAATGAATATTCTCGACCCGTACTTGCATCAATGCAATTACACGATTTTGGCGGTGCAGTAACTGGTACAGTGGTCTTTTTACCTTCACAAACAGCGTCATGATCGGGACAACAATCGTGATTATCAATACCGCGAAAACAAAATGTATCGCAATAACACCGAGAATCATAATACGGCATAAAACAATTATCATCTCGACTAACACAACATTGCGGATTTGGACGAGCACCACAATAGGGTTTAACTTCTTCCCATTCAGCGTAAAGACAAGTAATTACGTTTAAGGACAATATGAAAATAGTTGCGGATAACAAACTTATCATTGTTGAACTAGAGATAAAAGAAATGTGTCTAATATCAGGTTGAAGAATACTGATAGTCACCGTCACCAACACTACTGTGAAAGAAGAAAAAGGAAAAACAAGTCAATTTGTACGAGTAAGAGACACGGAGAGAAAAAGTGGAAAATAAAAAAAAAAAAAAANAGAGAGAGAGAGAGAGAGAGGGAGGGAGAGAGAGAATGCATAAAAGGCTGTTGTCGCTAGTGCTCGTTTTTTCGCGTGTATGTACCTTTGATAAAGTCGTATGTGAGTTTGAATCGCGTCTCACCGCATAAAACGGCTCGCAGATTAATCTTTTTGTAAAGAAAAACATATCAATAGAAGGGCAACATTGGATTGTGTAAAGAATAAATGAGAAGGCAGATGTCAAAAAAGAAAAATACTATGATCGTATAGTTCTTTTTTACTATCTAATTTTCTATGAAAGTACTAGGTCTGCGCGTTCAGCCATGATTGACACATTAAGCGAATGGCAAATCTCCATGTACATGAAATTGATGTTAATACGCAGGTATTTTCCTTTTTTTCTATTAATTCTCTATGTTCAAGATAATTCTCCTAAGAATTGAATTAATAATCCGCAACAACAATAACAACAACAAAAAAAAAAAACTATCGATGTTTTTTCTCCTTCGGGATTCTCTCATGTATCGATTCATATTAAATAAAAACCACATTTTTTAAAGACAAATATTATATGATTCGGTTTATTTTCGATAAATATACATAGGATATATTACAAATTGACAAACTAAAATATGAATTGGATATGCGATTTACATCTTGACGTAGTTACATACGTTCTTATCATGTGATTATGAATCGCAATCATTGAAGATCCATGTCGAAGACAAAAGAAAAATCAACAAAAGCATGTATACTATTGTATTTCAATAAACATATGCACTTGTTTTTTAGCATGTAACAAGTGAAATGTTTTTAGCTAATCAAACGTCAACAACAATAATAATAAACTTTCGTATTTATATGTTTCTTCTTAATGTAAGAGGTCAGCAGGAAGTTAAGAATCATCAAAATACATTGTAAACTTTCCTTCGCGAAACAGTTCTATGGTTGCTGGCATATGATTAATACCATAAAAGACAAGGTTGACTTTGTCATTCATTATAAAGCTTAGATTTCAATCGGCATATGCGTCACCTTGATAAGGTGAAATATTTAGATGGAATCGATAAATATTGACGTATCGTCTCTTCCTTCCAGTCAAAAATCATTCTATTGTTTATGAGATAACGCACTGATGATATCTAAAACGTCGTTCGATTGAAATAGTAGTCTCCTGTTCCAAATGAAAATCAGATGCGCTTCTTTTTCTCTATTTTTTACAGTGTATGTGTACTGATAAAATGTTGGATAAACCTTTGAGCAGCATATATACATAGATATATATATATATACAAACATTTGATAGAATGCATGACTCATGCTTTCTATAGGAGCATTAAGTCATCATTTCGACACTTCTACTAGTCCCGAGTTATTTTGTCAATAAATCAATCAGTAATATATAGGCATCAAAACAGTCGAGGCATATTTTCATTTTCACACTAGGAGGTATCAAGGTTATTAATTAATATGAAGAAAATACTTATAACAGCTGTGAAAGACAAGGTGAAAAAGAAAAACGAATGACAATGAATTGTCCAGTCTAATAATAATAATAATAATAATAGCTATTGTCTATTATCTACAAGTTCAATTTTTCGTTCAATTGTTAAATCAAACTTTTCTTTTAATAATGTTTTTAGTTCATTTTCATTATCCGATATTGAATAATATTTGTGACGAGTTTCTTTTCCATTTTCTATGATCCACTCGTAATATTTTTTACCAATAATACTATAAGCACCAACGTTAGGTTTGTATGTATGTAAGCGACATATCGTAAGATGATTAAGAAAAACATTCGGCGAATAAAGAATATTAGAAACTACATTTTGAAAATCATCGATTTCAGTTGAACTTTCAAGAAAATCAATTGGAAATCGATAAGATATAGTCCACTTTATTCGGCCTGAATCAATATCAATGATATGAGTACGAGGGGTCGACGAAGTTGGTAGAGAGATACTATCATCTGTATTGAGATAACCCCTTTCAAGTTTGTAATATAATTGATCGTCAGTTTTTGTTAAACGAAAAAAACCGTTAGTTGCATATTGAATAGAGTCCAATTCAAAGAACAATGGTGTAAGAAAATCGTTCGAGAAACCAACATCACATAAAAATGTTTTGCCATTATCTAATCTGACAAATAATGCTGCATGAGACGGAGGTTCGATATAGAAATGTTTTCCCTCGTTATAAACGCTACATGAAATTATTTTAGCGTTATAATTAAGTTTCCTAAGCATATCAGCAAAGAGACCGTTCATTTGAAAACAAACTCCACCTCGATTTTGTCGTACGAGCCGATCAAAACGATGATCCATTGAAATGTTTAATAGTTTAATATCGATTAGATCAAATGTTTCGAATGGAATATGTGTTAAATGAGCCACTTGTAATCGATTAAGATATTCCTCAGTGCATCCATTTGTTGGATGACTTGATTCTATTCGTTTTAAATACTCGTCTAAACGATTATCATTTGCCATCTGAAAAATAAAGTCACCGAATTATTATATTAAAAATATTTAGACTCGCTTTAAATCAATTTTTCTTATCTGCGTGTAGACCTTTGCAACAAGGATACGATGATCGTGTCGTTAATGTTTGTCGTCAAATTCACCGGACCGTGAACTTTTGACGAATTTATTATGCGTCATCTTTTACAGAGGAAAAAAATGATAGCATTTATTGTCAAGTTCTGAAAACAAATCTATTTGTTTCATTGAAGCGTCTAGAAGCTACGCAAGTAACAAGCGATAAAAATATGACAGCATGCATCATCATGGTTATGGCGATAATAAATGCTATGATGAAATTCGATGCAGTTATTCACTTGGGAATGTCTTATCGCATCTGATATTTTCAATAGAGTACCGGGAGCTCAGAACTTCAAGTCTTTTTACCGATAGTATCTAGATAATCCAGAACCTGCGCATTGAAGTGTAATAAAATCCAATCAAAGCATCCTATGAAAGTTTTTAATTTTGATCCGCTCAACAATTAAAACTAGTAGGAAAATATTTTAAATTCAGCATTTGGCAACAGTAGATTATGGATCCATATCCAAGTTCTATATAAATTTTCATTTTTATTCTTAAATATACTTAAAGAATAAATACCAGGAGCCCATTCTTACATAATTTTTATATATATATATTAAGTAGTTTTTGAAAAAAAATCGACAAAAAAGTTTACGATGCTTCATTAGTTCCGCTTCCAAAAGATGCGAATGACATCTTTTCTTTTGCAGCCAAGCCTAATTTCTTAATAAATTCAATTTTTTCATTTGACAATTGTGTACTGGCTCCTGCTGCTGATTGTTGAATGACAAATTCTATAATAAAATGCAAATAAAAATCGATCACGACATTTTTTTTCTTCGTCTCGATAAAATCAACAAACCTTGCATTTCATGTAATCGCTGATTGATGTTAGTCGGAAGAATTTTTGATAAAAATTTAATTAATGCTGGCACTGACTTGCCAGGTGCATGAATAAATCGACCGTCCTGTACAGCATAGAATAGAAGAGTGACCGTTAAATGAAGTATCATTGCTGGATCTTGTTCATCGGTTAATTTTGATTTAAGCTTTTCACGAATTTCCAATATTAAATCTCTACGAAACAGAAAAATTAATATTACCAAATGAGAATTACGCACAAACTTTTCGGATTTTTTATTTGGTCGTTTTAATATTAATTGAAGTAATTCACTACAAGCATCTTCGAGTCGAGTTAAGGTTGTGTCAACATTCTGTTGAATAGAAAAGATTATATTTAGAAAATCGATGAAGTTTCGTTTTACTTTGCCATTGAGTGATTCATTAACTTTTGATAATTGACTTCGATTTGGTTCAGACATTTTTTGAATAATTTTATTTCGCTCCTTAAAATGAGAAAAACGCAAAATTTTTATATGGATTTACAGTATTCGTACTTCGATTGATAATTGGCCAGTTTTAGCATTTGCTGACGAATCAAGTTCTCGTATGATGGCATCACACATATCAGTGCAAAGTGAACGAATTAAATGTCGTTGTAAATTTTCAGCTAAATAAAATATTTTTCATAAAGAAAACAAGCATTTTTAATTTTACCAAGATTAGTTTCATTTTCTGCCATTAATTGTTCAATTGAATGTGAAAATATACAAATATTTCCATGTAATTGTTTAATGATTTCTTGTGTGTTTTTCTTTTCACTCTTTCTTGTTGTATCATTACCTGTTTCAGTTTCTTTCAATGTAAAACTTTCCTTTACACGTTGAATAAATAAATCAAGATATTGACGACTTTTTGCACTGAATTGAAAATAAAATATAAACAGTTTATCAAGTTTTTCAAAAGAAATAAATATTTACCTATAGAGATTATCTGCTAATAAATCGACTATTTCACCAGGTAATTCTTCATTGATAGTTTGAATTTGAGATTTTATCTCATCTTTACTGATAAAAGATATTGTTTCTTGATTAGGATTCGTATCTTCAACAGTTTTCGATGCACCTTTCCGTTTACCACCAGAAGCAGTCGGTTTTTTTGCAGTGGCACCTTTTGCTACTGATGGACTCGATAGGGTAATGTTACCTTGAAGAACAGATGCATACATTTGTGGTGTACATTGAGCAGATTCCTAAAGAAAAACATTCAAACATAGAGCATGAAATAATTGTTAGTAACGTTTCTCACTTTTTCTGCATATTCTTGACAAATTTCATCGAGTTTCTTATCAATTTTTTCTTGTAATTCTTTTCCAATAATAAATGTATTCGACATAAATTCGCCGCCTAAGGATTTCACTAATTCTTTAATCGAAGTTTCTGATTTAAATAATTTTTCAATATCATTTTCATTAAAACTATTTGGCATTAATGTTGTGACATCGACAAATTCATTTGAAACTAAACCACTTTCAATATTCATTTCCAATTGTGGTAAAAATTTCAATAGATCGATACAGCCAGATGTTGAAAACAGAATTTGATTTCGATCTTTTAATACTGATTTTGTTTGTCCTTCAGGATCAGTGACACCAAGATTACGAACAAGAGAATATTCAATATAACCATTTTGCGAAAAAAACGATTCAATATATTTTGCTTGAGCATCAGTATAAAGTTTTGGATAAAATATTGAATTTTCTTTGGTGGTTCCGATAAGATTTCCATTGATTCGATTTTCTCGAATTAAATTAACAATAAGATCTATATGAATGAAAAAAAAATAGATTTTATAATTTTCTAAAAAAAGATTAATTTTATTACTTTGAACAAGATTTTCATTAATACACGTATTTTTGATTAATTCATTAACACGTAAAGGCAAAAGTGCTCCTTGTAGATAGCCAATAAGAATATTTTGTTGTAAACGAACGTAGTTTTCTGTATATAATGTTCCAGATTCATATTTTATATTATGTTGTGATGAACCAATTATTCGATTGGTTAGTATTGAATTTAAATATTCGGTAGGTAAATCAAATTGACGAATTAATTCACTGAATGCAATAAGGCCACGTTCAAGTAAAATATCAGTTATTTCTTCAATCAAACGATTTGTATAATCACTTGAGAAAAGAAGAGAAAATAAAAGATTCAAAGAATAAGTTTTTGTTTAGAAAACACATACGCTGAAATAAATTGTCCAAGAGTGAATTGTAATGTTGAATCTTCTTTACAAACATCACCAATTTTATTTTCAATATAACTCAAATCAATTCGTAGATGTTGAGCCAAATCAACAATATTGATACGGCCTGAAATTTAAAAAAAACGATGACTTCTCGCTCGTGAATATGTGCTGTTACATTACCTCCATTAGCATAAATTTCATCGAGAATTTCTCGAATAAGTCGTTGCTCAGTAATAATATCTTTTCCATCGGTTGTATAAATTACATTTAATAAACCTTCTTTAACTAAAAGACCAATTAATTCAACACAATTTCGTTCGGATAATCTAAAGGAAATAACACAATGCAGTCATCTTGTATCTTTTATCATATTCACATACTTGTTAGCTGTTTCTGTTAATTGTAAATTAAGAAAATCGGCTCGTAAATTACGAATTTCATCCCATGTGACATTGGCCATAGCTTATTATTTGCACGTAAAAATTAAAAATAAAATAAATAAATAATAATATACTGAAACGTATGTAATGCAATGATGTGATAAACTAGCTAGCGGAAAGGCAAATTTTCAACAGCCAATCATCGTTTTTGCCGATAGTAGCATCGGACAGAGAGCGCTAGAGTTTGTCGACAAAACCATAAACATTTGGATAAAGATGGATAGATAGAGTTTTACTCTTAATTGTTCATCCGGATTCCGTGTAAAATAAATCGAAGAATGACCTTTATCATTGTTTTTTTTCCATTTCTTAATGAAAAGGTATTTTTTCTAACAAAGAAATTTTCAGTCCATCAGCATCTAGTTTTTTTAATGGCGATACACATCTGAACCAGAGATGTTGTCGAGTCGTTCTATTCATTCACCTATTTGTTTCCAAGATAGTAAGCATAACCGATGATGCAAAGATTCTGATCTAGTACCATAATTAAATGTTCTATAGAGACTTACTCCTTTTTAGCAAAAGTAAAGCGTCTAGTGTGAATAGAGCTTTGCAGCGGTAAAAAGGAAATCAAAATAAATGCTTTGAATGTATCGACTAGTATCAATACTTCTCATTTCTAGACACTGCAGTTGACGAAATGAAGTCTTTTTCGAAAGAAAGGTTGAGAGAAGCTATAAATTTTATATAAAAAAAGAAGACTATTGAGTCTTCTAACGAATGGTAAAATTGAACATTTGTTTGATTTAATAATTTTCAATCTGGTCATTTGTTATCTACTCTCCCATGTTAACACTAAAAATGCTCTTAATTTAGGATATTTCTAACCTTTTTGAAAAAACTTTCAATCAAGTTCTTACATGATTCTTTGCAGTATTACCCATATCATAAAAAAATAAAAGAAAACATTTTTATTGTAAAGAACTCAGCTTTGCTAAGACATACAAATCTGTACACGTATGTAACAAGAACTGCTGAATTTTAAAGTATAAACTACATTAGTAAAGTTT